>JAABKM020000002.1:1590267-1610679 GCA_016277805.2 Papilio aristodemus | reverse complement strand
AAATGTACAAGTGAGAGCTAATAAATAATTAATTGAAGTGATGAGTTTTTATTGAGTTGAACCGTATTTAATAATATATTAAAGCCTTGCTGTAGAATTGTAATTTGTTGTAATTGTTATGTGCTCGGGTTTACTTCACCACAATCAAGCTTTTTGAATCAAAATGAAAATGCATTCATAAAACTTATTACGTTTTCCACTTTTAATTTCCGACATCTTGATGTTTAATTCTTTATAAGAACCCAATTTGTGTGCTAAAATGTTATTTTCAATTCTAGGTTTTACTTTTAATAAAAAATTTCATTTTTCCTTTTGGCCTTAAATTCACAATTGTTGGTAATAAATTGATTTCTTTATTATTGACGATTAGGTGTAATTTATCCAACATCTTTACCGTAACGCGTACTTTTTTCACTAGACACTTTTTACATTAGTCGCCATTTTGTATGCTCGTTACAGATTTGTTTAGTATCGGCGTAATAAAAATGCACTCACCGCCTGGCTAGCTGTAAAACGCTGCGCACGTGTGGCTGTACCTGATAATAGTGATTCATATTATTGTATGCAAAGCTGTGCCACTATTTGCATGGTAATGGCTCAGCTGTAAGATTCTCTGTCGTTGTAATATGTAATAGATAGCTTTGCATTAAGCAGGCGATACGTTTAGTGCTGTATGGGATTTGTCTCGCCCTTTGTTTGTGAAATGTTATTTAATTAACGTTAATCAGAAAACTTTAATTTATCGATGTTTAGAACCTTGCTTTAAGTTTAAGAATACGTGAATAATTGTAATACTGTTACTTATTCACGCCGGTAAGTCCTTGCCAATAACTCCAAGCACCACCAGTGCTTCATTTTTATGTAGAGCATATCATTTTAGCCGAATGCTGAAATATTTAGCTACTCAAGATTATTATCGTGTTCTACAAGTCGTATCAGTCTTTTATTCTTACAAACTATACGAACCGGTGGAATAAAGAGCGTGGAATAAAACATTTAGGCGACGTACTATTGAGTGAAATTTTTAATAATATACCTGAACGCATTTTAAATTTACCGTGTCTTAAAATAATCATCATCGTGTTAATTAAGTGATTAATAATATTGTCGTGAGATTTCGTTTATAAATAAAACAAGGCCACCTTTTGTCTAAATAACAAAAGCACATAAATTGTCGATAATTAAAGCACGAAAGCTGCACGTTTATAACTAGGCACATTAAATTAAATTCTATGTTCAGAGTTAAACGATAAATAACAAGTAAAATAATAGTTCATTTATGTATTTAGCATTGCAGAGCACCGGTCTTACCAAATTAGTGGGCAATTCAATTATAATTAGAATATCGGAAACGTAGAAATGAACTGCGGTCGATACAGATGAATTTGTCATTTGTGCTGATTACTGTGCCTCGTCTCACAATGTCATTGCAATAATTAACTGCTTTTGTTCGCCTAGTTAGGATTGTGATATCTGGATTAAGCTATTAGATTATAGTGGGTATATCTTCTGCAGGAATGTTATTTAATACCAATGAGTACCAACATTGATTTACATTTAACATATTTAACAAGCAGTAGTTTGAACTGAAGTAATTCCGATTTGACGTAGTGTAATTAATCAAATTACTGAACTAATGCGACGTTGCCATCTTTTGTTCATGATGAATTTCAAACACCTTTTCTTAAATAAGTATTTTTTAAATTTTCACCGTCATTTTTGCAACTGAATCATTTATAATCTCTACAAATTAGATTGCCCTAGTAAGCATTAAGCTATTTTTTGTTGTATATTTTCCACAAAAAATGACACGCTTAAAGAGAAATCTCTATAATTCTCATTATAATTAGCGTGTAAAAGATAATGAGATTAATGAGAGTTTGGCAAAGGATCTCGTTTCTCACGGGACCAACCAATTTGGAACAGAAGCCTTGATTGGCGTTTCCATTAAAACTGGCCCAAACTTATACACATTGACGTGAATAAAACGCTATTAAAGCTTCTTGTGTAATTGTAATGTTTTTAATTATGCAATGAAAGTTGTTTGTACATTTAAATTAGTGTTACGTACTTGTTTATATTAATTAAATGAATTTTAACACTTCAAAAACGTTTTTAAAACGTCACAAGGAAACGATTCTAAAATTTATTACTTATTCGAATTTTAAATGCTTTACATATTAATAATTAATAATAAACAATGGCCTTTCAGATTTCTGCAACCTTAACTCGTAAGAACAATTAACAAATACCTAGACAGTCAATAAATAAAAACATGTTCTAAAAAGCAAAATTACAAATTGAATACAGTTACATAAAATGGAATAATGTTAACAAAACAAAATTTAATAGTTTACCTTTAACGATTTTAGATAAGGAAATCAAGAGAAAACTACTAAAATTAAAGTGTTATATCAAACGTTTAGTTTAAACTGCACCTAAGAACATTAAAAACTGTGCTCTGCTTGGCACTAAATATCAAAGGATGAGTAAACACGATTATAAATAAAGCTTTATATTGCGTTAGTAGCTCTTCCTGTCTGAGGCGGCGTTAGTTAAAAGAAATTAACGCAAACATCCAACAGTTCCTCGGAAGATAAACCGACCATAACAGCACACAGTTTAGATAAGCACAGCGTTAATTTCATAAGAAACTATTAAGCGGTATCTATGATACCATGAGCGTGACCTTTATCTGACTTTCTACTTAATTTAAGTTACTCGCGATCCGTCACTGTCTATTTGTGACAGAAATTTGATTTGTTTTTTTTTTTATTTACAGTTTGATATACATGATTTGGAAAGTTTTGCGACTTTCAACATTTGAGGATATTCAGAGATTCAGGAGACTCAGAAATTGATTTATAAAATCAGTTCTTGTGTACTTTTAACCATCTTTTGTTAAATCAGTGAGATTTTTAATGAAACATGTTTTCTTAAAAAAAAAAGAACTGAAAAAATATCAAAATATTTTTCTGTTAGAAGCGTGTTTTAAATCGGCAATAAATATTTGTACAGTAGCAACATTTCTAACAGTAGACGCACGTATTTAATGACTTAATGTTGCACAAGAGTGCGCCGTTATCTTGCACCGTCTAATTTCACGTTTATTTGTATTTTTAATCTGTTATAAAATGTTCGTCAACGAACTCGATAGATTCGCTTCGCTTGAGCTGTTCGTTTTTACAGAGCTGGAGGAACGACCTCAGCACGGTCATGGCCGACCAATGCTCAGTGTACTAACGTAAATAAATAAACGATGCCACTACCTTTGTGTGAAGTGTGATCGACGATGCTTTACATCTTATGCAAGTTTTTAATTTAAATGTAAATCTATCAATATCCTAATTTGAACGGGATGAATAAATGAGCAGATAAATCCTTTATCTTTCGCTTCTTCCATCCCAACTGCAACATGTCACATACAGATTTCTATGGTAAATTTATGTAGATTTGATCTGTTGTAATAATATGCATTAATGTACGATAGTGAATGGGAAATTATTATCAAAATGTTTTTTTTTTAATAATAAAAACGTCCCTATCAGCTGATATCGTTTCTTAAACGTTATAAATTCGAGTCATATCACACGGTCCCTCGTGATCGATACATCACCTGAACTCAATATCCTTTCATCGGAACAATAATCGCGACACCCCACCAGCATCCAACAGAGCCCGCGCCGTAACTCTAATGGCCCGATCTACCAGCGGGGAGCGTCTACCAACACAATGAATTACGACATTTAATTGAATCACATCCACTTTGTAAGATATTAAAGTATTAAAAGAAACAGAAAACATTTGTTTTGAATGTTTTGAAAAATGTGACGGATAGTAAATATAGCGGAAATATAAAGATGATGTCTTATGTTTAACTGTGACAATAAACATGTACTACCGTCTTGTCAAAAGCAATAGTTTCTTAGTTAAGAATATTTTTTCTAAAAAATGTATTGATCCTAAAAAAATTGTGGAATAATTATTAGTAGACTTGATACATTTTATGTAAATACACATGTAAAATTATAAAGATCAACGCAATTTTCAACAATCTATTTAAAAGTTGACATGAAAATTTTTATTGCAAATTTCGCCCGCAGATGAATTCGAAAAAGTTTTGTGCGGAATTGCATCGTTGGGGATGTGAAATAATTTTAGCAAATCGTATTGCGCTGCCAATATTTTGTATCGAAATATTTTATTCCAGTATGAATTTAGAATTTGGTCCAATATGCTGAGCGTACCGTTGCTGGCACTGGGAACATATTTTTGTATATCCTATACTGTACATAAAAATTGTACATACATTAAACCTAATTTTTTAGAAGTCTATAATACTTAACTTATTAATGTAAACAATAAAATTAAACACTTTTTGCATCTTATTTTGGTTCGAGCAATAAAGTTAAAAAGCTTAACTATTTATAGAACATTTATTTCTACTAAGCAATGTAGTTCTAGACTTATTGTAAAATCTTAACTACTCAATTTAAGTTTAAGTTTTTAGTTCCTTGTAAAATTAAATTGTATAATTTTTCTGCCCTAAAACCTATTTTTAAAATATAGAAACGCAGAGTAAAAAGCATATTGTTACTGACAATAACAATGGTCTTTGATATGAAGTAAATATAAAAAATTTACTGGAAAGAGCTTCTCGCGTTCGAAAACGGCTCTATATTGCTTTAACACTCTCGAAGCGATCGTTGTTATTCGAGGTCATATTATTTTATTATCACAACTACAAGCGTTTTATTTTGTTAACAGTTTAATATTTTTACTAATGGAAGCACTCACCGCTGTCGATACTGTTATAATTTATATCTTGAAGATGTTTTAGCGCCGTAAAAACACGGTCAAGTATGAGTCGATACAGCTCGTTGCTAGAAGAGGCAATAAACAAGCGTTATTAAATAATGCTGGGGGCTTCGCCCCACCAGACGTGGGTGTGTACAAGTTTTACTTTTATTTTCCTCTTTTTGCCAGTTTCGCTAATAATACGATGAGAGTAAATGCATTCTATAATTACTACTTTATTATTTTTTGCCTTCGAGCGACGAACGAGAACAATTGTTAAACGAAATTGCGCACTTTTTTATGCTATTTATCTTTTGTATGAAAATTCAGAGAAACTATTATAACTGTAATTTTAGTTTGAATACTAGTTCCTAATATAATCATTTTGTTTTACCAAGACTATGAAAGTGGAAAATAAAAAAAATCAATTACTATACATATGAATATTTCTATAATACTCATATTCATTTTAACATACGTTTAAGATCAAATGTCCGACTGGATAAAATAAATAAAATTGTTAAACGCCATGCAATGCAAGTATACAGCTTGTTCTTATTACGCCAGTATATCGCACTACAATTAACATGTTTACTTCTTTCTTTTTTCTTTAAACATCCTGTAGAAAATGGATGTGAACATTTTCTATATGTTTATGGCACTTAAGGATTAAACGCAAAAAGTCACTTACTTTTTCTGTCAGAGTTAATAAAACAGACAATATAATAGTACTATTATTAAAACCTGTTTGTTAACGAAGGCAGTTCAGATGCTTTTAGTATAGGCACAATGTAATTATGATTTTGTGAATGAATTGAATATTTTTTTTTCGTATTTTGTTTACTTATTGTACAAATTTATTTATTTATATATTTGTATATTAATTGGTAAACCACACCTGAAAGAAAACATACGGAAACTTACATAGGTGTAATGTTGATATATTCACGACTGTTTTACTACCCCAAGTCTCCAGGGCTGTCGTTTAGAAAGGTTTTTATCTGCAAGTTTGATGCAAAGCCAAGCACATCATTACACGACGGAATTTCTTAGTAACGCCCCGCGTTTCGTCCAAAGACTTTGCCGTAATTACAAGAGAGTAAAAATACTAAACCGTGCTTCTGCGGACTTAAAACATAAAGTATAAGTTTTAAGTGAACGTACATCGTTCGTAGCTGCGTTAACATTTTTTTATCTATGTCTACGTTTTAAGGCGTCAAATTCGGAAAGGTTAGGTATAAACCCTACAGAATCAAAGTTCTATCGATCTATAATTTTTAACTTAATTCACTAGTGAATTATTTTAAAAAATCTGTAAATTAATTTGTCCAACGAACTTTAAATTCTATATACAATTGGAAATTCAATAAACACAGTCTATTTATTTACATAAGCAGCACTAAACAGTTTATTAAAGGCACTTAACAAACGAAATACCGTCTTTAGTACCTGTTTAAACGTAAAATGTCGTTTCGAACACCAAGAGACGATTGCATTAAGTATGCGCGAAAGTTAACCAGTTAAGCCGTGGAATCGAGCGGACATTACTTGCAGCACTCATATTGATTCGCATACGAATTATTGTTAATAGTTGGTTTCGACAGATCTTGCTCTATTGCTGTACGTACTAAATTGTTACGGCAGCTTTATGGTTATAAAGATTATAATGAATTGGTTAATTGAATCGAAACAAGTAAAAGTACAGCCTTACTTGAAAATTTGGATTTAACAAATAAAAAAGACCCCGAAATATTATTTTAATCTAATAATAACATTTTCAACATAAAAGAGGAATAATGAATTGGTGTTGTACAGATTTTTTTTAAAAAAAGAAAAAATGACAAAAAAGCGTTAATAGCGTAACATGAAGAAACTACGTAATACCGCATAACCCGAGAGTCAAAACAAAATTCCACAACTAAGACAAGCTCGTGTAGTATTACAGAAAAGCAAGCCTTTGTACAAATGCGAGGGATACCAACAAAGTGAGGATGAGAATTCTCTGCACTGTGTTGTAGGAACGGCAAAGGAATTAGGTTGAGGCGTATGCTCGTTGCGTCCCAGCCTTTCGTCGGGAGGAACTACACATATCTTTACTCTAGGACAAAGCAAATGCCTGCTGCGTTTACTTCTATAAAATTTAACTCGCTTTACCCTTTGACGTATATGAAAAAAAAGAAGAAGAAAAAAAAAACAAATATTGTAGACAAAATATTAAAATCAAAACAATAAGATGAGATAAGAAAGTGTTTTGTCAGTATGTATACTAGAAAAATAAAGAAATTTAACGTCATATAGAAAACAATTTATGTTATAACATTACGTATTGTATCTCTGTAGATGTCTAATTTTATTGAAATTTGCGAATTCCGATAAATTTACTATATTTATCGGAATTCGCAAATTTCAAATCAATATTTTTATTTTCGATCTTTCTGCATCGATCGTAAAGATTTATAGAAATTGTTTTTTTATGCCGAGCACACGATAAGTTTATGAAATAAATGTGTCATTTAATAATAAAACATCGATAATAAAATTTCAAAAATAGGCATTCAAAAGTCTCGATCAAATAACACAGCAATCGTAACATTTCCAAGCCCGTAATTTAACGATAATTTGCCCGTGCCCCGATCCAATACGCCTCGATTATGCAAATGAAGAAGTGTATTGACTTCGCTAACGGAATCCAACGTATCGTCGATAGGTGTGCTAACATATAGCGTCGTATAAACTCCCTTATCTTTATTACTTTTATCGCCCGATGACGATATAATCTGTGCAACAATTTCTGTAATCTCGAGTGCATTTTAAATTTCGAATCTTCAAGAATTTTAAATGCAAATGATGAAAACATCACCTATTTGCTTGTATTATCCTCAATGAAATCATTTCTTTTACTATTTGATGTCTATCAATTCTTATCTACAACGTCTAAATCTGCGTTACATTTACATTTTTATTTATTAAGACGAACTTTAGTATTGATATCAAGCCATTTCATATGTAACGTCTTATTCGTTGTGTTTTATAATTCCATTTCTATTAAAAATAGCAAGATACAAAATCAATCGAACCTATCGTAACTATTTATGAATGTTATAATATACTATAAAAATATCACATCTTTATAATGGACTTCTCTTGGCGACAGACTCGGTCGATATGATGGTGCAACTAAAACTGGTTTGCAGGCGCCGTCGCAGTTTTTATGGTCCCCATGCACATAATGACTGTATTATATACACATTTGTTATGAACGCTTGTAAAAACATAATTATAATAGTGATAATGTAATGAAGTCCCTTGTAGGTTTTGCGTTGTTTTTTAATAAATAAAATGAGCGCAACTGAATTATTTCTGTTTCTGTTATTCTGAAGTCGTATCTCGTGTAGATTTTATATTATGATTTGTATATATTATTACAGGAACTCTTAATAAAGGTCGGGAATCGCATAGTGATCTCAAGGTCATATTAATTCCCGCGTTTGATTGTTTAATGCGTTCATATCTACCAAGTAAGACGGTATTATTCGACTCAATTCTTTTTTATTCTTGAACATTTTAGGGTGAAAAATAATCAATTGCAATTATGTTATTTTCCAGGTTCACAGTTTTTCTTCTTTCTTTTTTTAAAAAGACTTACGACTAAGCGAATCACTTTAGTGGTAGCTTAGTCAGCTTAAATGTTAACCCTACAGTATGCAATACAATCAATTTTCAGTTTCTTAATTCATATATTAAATAGATATTACCACTGGAAGTGTCATTGATTTTAATTGAAAACCTAAACGTTTTACAAAACCGTCTGCAGTATTAAACTGGCTTCTCTGCGCTCCCAACTCGTTTCTCCGACCACTTATCGGTCCATAGCGCTTTCTTTTAACTTCGGAAGGGGTATTCTTAGGTAGTAAAGGGAGGATTTCGATCTAAAAGACTTTTTGCGTCGCCAAAACTCTTCGGCTACGTCCCCAGTCCGGGCTTATCGGCGCATTTGCATAATAAGGCGGTAAGGATGCAGCACGGCGCGACGCGGCAAATTATCCAATAATTCGAAGCGACGAAACCGCATATTGCAAACGCGATACTACATTGCGAGACCACGTCCTATTAAAATTTTACCACATTTTTAGGTTATAGGAAATAGACACCGACGTGATTTTTAAATGAAACCAGCATCATAATAATTAACCCGCAGCAGAATATATTTTATAAGTTATTCATTCGATAATATGGATATACGAATCTTTGAAATATATATCTTTTATTTTCCTTTCACAAACCTTTTAAGTACGACGCGTAGTCAATTTTCAAACAAATAAATATAGTTTTGTCGGTACGTTTAAAGTGGGTAATACAATAATGATGTAAGGGTCACCGTCTAAAGTAATCGCTCTGCTGTCCACTTGACGGCTACACGGATGACTTTAACTTCATGCGACGGCTGAACGCAAGACAAATATGGATACGAGAACGCTTTACTTTTGAAAATTGTGCATTTATTTTAAATTTATATTTTCAATATCGATATGTTTTAGCACATCATACATAGTCCTGTTTAATTTTACTAGTTCAATACTACTATTTCAAAAATTGAAGTGTGGCTTATCTTGACACTATTAAAGTAAAAGCCGACATTCAGTAATGAAGTATGGACGTACATAGTAATGTACACTTACTATAGTTAGCAACAATTAAATTTCCACATATTCATAAACTATAATATTATATAAATCGGCTGCTCGCGTTCCCCGGCTACATCACGGACCCGTCGGGAGTTTCAGAGCTTTCTATTCAAACAAAGGCGTGTCGCCATCGATCGCTGGAAACGTACCACTTTCACATGTCATTATTCTTCATAACGACCTAAGTCGTACTGCCAACTGCTCCGGTAATTCACTCCAGTTCCCACACCACTATTGCGTAACCCCTGAGTTACCGGTACCAATCGCGAAGTAGGGACACCATACATTCTGAACGAAATGGACTTTCGTATTATGTAATTAGGTATTGATATTCGGAAATTCTAGTATTATCAGTGTGTACTGTATTTCTTCTTGTCTTCACTGCAATGGTTCTAATTTTATTTATTTATCACTTTTGATACAATTTAAAAACAACACAGAAAAATATAAAACAGAAATGTTAACATGCCTGCCCTTTCATAGGATAAAGGCAACGAGCGGGATTGAAGCCGCTAGTACAGGCGAATACATTATTCAAAGGACGCAGCAACTGGCCCCGTATAATTACGACTGTGAATATATTGCGGGGCCGGCACGCCACATGTTAATATATCGTCCGCCATAAACATGCTCGCCTGCGACTTGTTTGACAATAGCTGTGCACAGCTTTACATATCATGTACCAAACATGTAACAAATTGCACCACATACCATTTTAAATACTGGCGACACTATTTTTATTCATAATAAAAAGGTTGGCTTCCTATTATGAGAGCCATATTAGATACGTAAATATAAGGATGTAGAAATTGCGAGAAAGGAAGACCTTTTCCTGCTAAATCAAAATCCATAAACTGTACCTTCCTCTTCATTGTACAGGCGTGAGTGTTTATTATTATATTAAACCAATATCTAATTACTCATATCTAAAACTTATAAGGAAAACGTCCGGGTTCGAAGTAAATCTAATCTTAACTTACATCTGAACTTTGCTAAGCGATTAATGCAAGACAGTGCTTAGTCGTTGATACTGTCACTATAGTTATTCTGGGTGGTCTCTACGCTATGTCAGGACTATACTTATCCATCTGCATCCTACAGAACACGTTAAGCCGTAAGATCTAAAACGGACGCGCGACAGTGATCCCTGTAAAGCTCTGACACTTCAAAATTAATGTTGTTAGATTAAACTAACGTAGAAATTTTGAGTTATATCTGAATTTAAGACAAATTCCTTTCCATATTTGTGTAAAAACAACAATTTTACAAAGAGAAGATTTTTAATGTTCCAGTAGATATAGAGAAAAATGTGTAAATAAGTCTCCAAAGCATAAAAAAAATAATTATAAAAATTCAATCATTAACTGAATCTGTACAAGATGCAAAGTAAACCGACAAATAAACAATCAAAAAGATACACGAAGTGTCATTCGAGACGTATTTATGTTAAATGTATTTACGGACGTTCTTTTTCGCAAACAGCTGCTTTAAGACTGGATCTAGATAACGGTACCGACTCCTGACTCGGTGAAATCTTAATGCGACTACAATGTAAGCGTATTAAGAGACATTGACCTAATATTAAGTCGTGTATTCACTTGTGTGCTAACATGTAATTAAAGGCTATCGGAATGTCTGTACATTTGTTTTAGTCTGCCATTGACTTTTTTATTAATATTCTAATTAACTACTATACAATATGTAAAAAATTGAAAGCTTTTACTACATAATTTAACATTCCAATCGACGGATTAAGATTCGAATTATCTGTTAATGCTGTTTACCTTGTTTTCGCTATTTATCAGAATTCTCATGTGTACGAGTGTAAAGTGAAAAAATTATGAAAGCTTATAAAAGCATTTGATTTAATACTATTTCCAAATGCGTATGTAGTAATAGCGGCCTATTAATAATTTTTGCACCTCTCTTTTCCGTACATATTATATTGGTTAAATTACAAACGATATGCGCGAATGTTCTTTTTAATATAATTACGCAATAGGTGCTAGTACTTAATATTTACACCATCTACATCTAAGTTTCTCATAAATATATTAATAAATGCTAGGCTAGGCAGCACAACTTGCGTGGGCGATTGTACCGTGGGACTGGTGCAGGCGCCAGCCTTTTAAAACCTTTTAACAGCGTGCAATAAAACTTTATTGGTTCTTACACGAAAGACATAAGACCTATTGTCGATATCCTCGACTGTTAAACGTTAAATTGCTAAAAGGTAACTTGTATAACATCACTAAGATATCCCTCTGTATCTGGAACTGTTTATCTTCTTATTTGATGCTTTATTAATACTGAAGCCTTAACGATGCCTTCCATTTTAACCGGGCGGTGTTATCGTTTTGGAAAGCTGAATAGCGGCCGGGTTTTAGTGAAATATTAACCGTAATTCGTTTATTATCTTTGCCTGTGTTCTCACGTAATTTATACTCGCTTATTATGTAATGTAGAGGTTCTATAACTGTCGCTTTATGTATTTTATTGCCATCATATTACACTTTTATATCACACATAATCATAATCGTTATCCCTGTTATTATTATAGTCTACAAATTTAGTTTTTGTTTTATGTGATTTTTTTAAGTAAAGACTTCTGCGTAATTGTAACTTTAATAGCACTTTAAAAGTATTAGACATGTATAAAACCGACCGACCGAGGACATCAATATTATTAAACTCGTTAAATAAAGTATGTTTGCAAAAAATTAAAGTTGTAATATTTAGGGATTTATTTAACTAGACGCCTCTAGGTAAAGCCATTCGTTGTACAGGTGAGCGAGGTTTTTCTATAAATAACAGCGGCTCCCTTCACTAACACCCACGGGGTTCGAACAGGCGCCCGCCGCCTGGCGCGAACGCGACATTCCGACACCCGAGCGTCGAACTCTATGTCAACCTGTCCGCGAAACTTGAATACATTATTGCTAGTGCTATATGTTTAATAGGTCCTTTATTTGCTCTACTTACAGAAATACCGCAGGTAACTTAAAATAAATACACACGTTAGTGCTCCCTGAAGATGGAACTTTGAACTAATGCATCCACTTTTCGCTACACTATCGGGTACAAATTCCGGACGCCGGGCTAATATCGAATTGAAAAACCCAATATCACTTTAAATAAATTAAAAAAATATACATCGTAAGCAGACACTGGGTTTCGTAGCTGATTTTTATTAATTTCATTTTAATTCTTTTAGACAATTTTTATGTTATACCAAAATCCAAATCTACATTTTTCAAAGGATATGGCGTATAAGATTTACATCCATACCTTTTTTTAAATCCCATTAGATATTTGTTCTATTAAATTATAATGTAGAGTGTAATTACAAAAACATGGGCTTTGAGGGTCTAAACACGTAGTTTGTGCCATGAATCGTTCACAAAGTAACAGTTGGACGATCGCCATATTGATTAGTTACACAACTTTTTCCAATTAAGATGGAGAGACGGACTTCACAAACATTCTCCTGGCCCACATCCAACAGCCACTAGTTTGACTTACTCTGAATTACGCCGCGTACTACAATAATGCATTTGGTACATTTACTACGTAGCCAATGTTTAACAACTTCGACCCAGATACTTTTATAATCACATCTATAAAAACTTACGAAGCTGCCATTGGAAAACACTAAATCCCTGAATCTTCCATTTTTGTTACTTTACTACTATCTTGATTTATTTCGTAGGATATCAAGGAGAGATGATTCGAGATATGATGATTCAAACCATAAAATATAACACAATAAATAATTAATTCATCAATAAATTACTGGATATAGCAAATTGTAGAAATTTATTTACAATAGTTTATTTAAAGTCGCGTTAACAATTTTCTGTTAAACAAAATGGCTTATTATACAACGTTAATTTCGACAGTGACGTAAAAAAATATTAATCAACTTCCTGTTTATTCGCACGCGACATTACTTTGTTTGGCACATGGCTTATATCACGTGAAACTTTATAATAATGGACATTAACTCGAGGCATGTACGTAATGGACAGGTCAGAGGTCTCGCCCACTGCGGCGACACCCAGTTATACTAATATTTCATTTGCACTGACACGAAATATTTTCATGTGCTAATTACTGTAATTTCAATAGATAAATTGGAGTACTTTGCAAAAAAACAAGTTTTAAATTAATAGTTTGATATTGATAAAATTACGTTTTATTTTAAATCAATAAAATGTATAAATCCTTGATAAAAAAACATTTTAAAAATTCATCTTGTAAAACAAGCTTTCTACTAATCCAATTACAAAAACCTTTCATATTTTAGGAGTTAAAAAAATTATATTTACTTAATTGAATTAAGCATATAATCTTCCCATTCTCTTTCCAGTAAAATGACTTGCAATGACTATTCGGTTGAAGATAATATTTAAATCAAATCATTAAAATACAGATTAAATACTAGCCTCAATAAATCGAGTTTGAAATGTGACTCTCTCGAGCTGTCAAACGCAAGTTTCAAGATGGCGCCCGCAGGACATTCAGTTGTTTACGAGCAATTAACTTTATTTCAGAGCATCGCGAGGCGCGTTTTTATGGAGCCGCTTAGCTGCCAGATATTGTATTTTATTTATAAATGGAATCTTCTTTGTTATTTTCGCTGTTCATAATCTTAGCGATAGCTGTTAACCCATCGTTCTGGGATATTCAAAGAATGAACTAGTATAGATAGATGAATTACAACTATAAATTTATATGCAAATGTTATATAACTATTTTTCTATTCTTTTTCATCGAACCTAAAAACTAGACAATAGTTTTTGAATCAAGACTTTTTATTATTCATATAACCTCGATTTTTGTAATGCTAAAAATCTTGAGACTTTTGTTTTAAATGCTTCACTTTTTTCACTATTAAGAGACACGTCAGAAACAAAAATAATTAATCTAAATCGGTAAAAGTTTTTATTTTGGTTTATTTTGGACAGTAAACTAACGAAATCTGTTATAAATCGATTTGTAATCAATCCTAAGCACATAATCTGTTTAGAGTTATTAAAACGCCTGCCTTAACTACTATAACGAATAATCAAAGATTAATATTTTAATATGAGTGCACCGAACTGCACTTCTTACTGTACATGCCTTTTATATAAATGTAAAATAGCAAATAGCAAAATGTATTTACATCACTGCCATACATTGCCACAAAACTAAAGCTTGTGCTAAGGAATATTTACTATTATAGTTGAATAGTTGATTTGAATTTACGATCTTATGTTTAACTGACAGAGCCATAAAGTATACCATTATGCTATTGGCTCTTTAAAATGTATCCATATATTATACCGTTAAGTAATATGGCCAATGTTAACTAGTGCATTTTCGTTGGGTTACAGGCCAACGATTAAAATTTAATGACGTTGAGTTACCTCCCGTTACACACATACGCTTTTAATGCTTTCTATCATATCGGTTTGGAATACCGCTAGAACTAGTTGGTGATAAGTTAAATGATAAATTAAAGAAATGTTACTCTACTAGTCTCACGGAGAGGAATTACAGTTATCAAAAAATACGGTTACCATTTTTACGCTTTAATCGTTTACATAAAAGCATATAAAAGATAAATAATTGATGCCAATTAATCTCACATAGTTTACAGCAAAAAAAAAAAGAAAAAACTGTAGCGAAGTCCATAACCTTAAAGATAAATTTCTAATGAGCGACTCGACTTCAAAGTGAGTGTCTGTGCAAAAAATAACATTGATCTATGATCGCGAGATTGCGTGATGGTTGCGCAAGCAGTCAGCAGTGGCGCCATCTACCGTGATCAGGCGCCGGTACGCTGCCTCATTACCACTTATCGCGCCAATGCAAATCGTACAACGGTTTAATTAGGTCCGCCACAATTTTTCGATTCATAAACCGGACACTGTAACTACCATCATAGAATCAATAATGTAAACAGGTCAAAATTTATTTTAACTAATTTTTTAAGGAATAGGAATCTAACATTAAAAAGAGGAAACAGTTATTAAGAAGTTTTATTTTGGTGTACAGAAAACTTCGAGTTTAAAATCATTGGTTATGTCGATTCATGAACTTTGCCAATAGCCTAGTTACCCAGTATTAAAGATAAGTTTTAGTGTAAACAGTCCAGTTCACTTGTCGCACCGGGACGGATGCGTGGGTTGTTCACCGATTGTGACATTCGAGTTGCTTTTTCTTTAGCGTGGGCAGGTAATTATACGACTGAGGTTAATTTATTTCACTGAGCGCGCACCGAACTAATGGTCTTGTATTTACAGTATGATCAGTATGCGATCGCGAATCAAAAGGTATGTCTCTCTCACAATCCGTTACGCGCGATATCTGAACGAGTTATCGCTAAGGATTAATATTAGTGTCGAACTGAAAGGTGTTACCACCTGTTTGTAATTACGTAAACGTTGATTATGTTTTGATTTTATTATTGAAATAAAATACAGTCGCTGCATTACAAAGATGACGTCATGAGTACTAGTGTAAAAGTTTTCTGTCATACATTACTGCTTTACATTTTAATCCATTTATTATTCAACCAATTTCTTATAATATACGTTGAGATGCTTACACTCTAGTTTTATTTAAATTTTATGTATTAGTAAAAATACATTACTATTTCATAATTTATTTTGACACCTCTGTTTATTGCCTTAGTCTATACTTTTTAATGACGAATAAGCATAAACAAGAAGCCGTTAAATTTATGTGTTAGTTTATAGTTTGTTAAAATTACAGAAATAGTTTGAGGGGAACCATTTTTATAAATCGTAAATGCCTTATGAAACATTTTACATACATACTTTAGAGATGGATTTTTTTTTCATTAAATGTTTAAAGCCACTTTCAATTTGCAGCAATTTTGTAAATATTGTAAGTGTACAATAGTAAATGATGTTTTGCCCACTTGTAAACACAATTCTCATTATTTTCCTTCAAAATTATTTCAAAGTTTGATTTTATGCATTTCACTGAGTGTAAATAATTTATTTCTATATTTTAATTTCAGGTGAGTAGCAGTTACCCTGTCGTGTTAGCCTCATTGTCTTATTATGGTATGTTTAAAAGCAGTATAAGATCTATTCTTTAATACTATTCACTCCGAAAACGTAACTACTACGAAATATAGAAAGGAAAAATAACTATAATTTTGACGATGAAAACAATTAAGATTCTATTTCGAGGTAGAAAAATGGATTCTAATCAATACCCGTGTCACAAATACGTACAAATATACTCTTTTTTAATTTACGTCAAACACGGAACTCGAATATCGTTTTCGAGCTATTTCGTATTGAACACGGACGAACGACCTCGATTCCGCTATCGCCAAATTCATAAAAGACCCGTGAAATTGGAATAGCGTTCTAGGAAATTTTGCAATAAACACGACGTCTAGTGTTGCTCGGTTGTTTCTTTTAATTTAACTTGGATGTTATTTCTTCTTTTAGCTTTAGATTTAAGTATACATTTTACTGTTTCAAATTGTGTTCATGTCTTTTGATTTTTTTTATTAAATTGAATAAAAAAATATATAAATCACAAACACAATTCAGTTCAGTATATTTTTTGTTTACTGTAAATTGAAAAACGTTGATATCCGTCATGCATTACAAAATCTTCCGTCCCTTTTTAATCCTCGTTATTAGAGAGAGCTTTCGCCTATCCAGTGGCATAATAAAGTCGTTCTTGCGGAAAATCAACAAGAGAAGCGTAAACAGGGCGAGGCAATTCTTTTTCCCCGTGTATAAATTATGCAATATCTCCGACCACTTGTTCAGACGCAGATTTCATCGGCGCGTTTATTCCGACCCCTCGGGCAAGGATAAATTAGCTACACTTTATAAAAGAGAAATTGCAAATGGAAGTTATTGCTCCTGTGAGAACACAGGTGGCTCTGCCGACGAAATTTGCTGCCAAAAGATCTGCCCGCGTGCAGATATACAAAGTTGATTTGATGGATACGTGATGGAATTTACGAGAAAAGTGAATTTATATTCAATAATACCATGATCTTTAAAAAATAAAATACATTGTGGTAGCTTTAAATAAAACTCGAAAGATGTTAATAAAAATTTAGTATATTAATTTGGATACACTTTATAAAGTTCTTGCATGATCAAACAATGGAGGGCAATAGAGCGGAAACAAAAAGTGACAGTGTTGTCCACATTTAATCTAAAGTTACACAAGTAACTTAATTTAGACAATATTATTAATTTATTTGAATTGCCGTATAATCTAAATAAACCTAAGGTTGAAAAATAAATGTATATTTCAAAAAAAGAAACATATATTTAATAGAAATAAAATTGTAAAACGGCAAGAACAGCAACCAAACTAGACACAATAGCCATCCTACGTTATATTACGGAATAATACAGCAATATTAGAAATATTTATTGTAGTGTAAAAAAACAATAATAATCTTTTGAAATCTTATCTATACGGTGCCCGGAAGAAATAGATCTATATTCCGTCTTATCATTTTTCAATCAAGTTAACTTTGAATATTTTTCTATAACGGTCTCGTAATCAAACACGGGTGTTATCAAGCGCGATGCTATCTCAGAGCGCGAAAAATGTTTGCCGTTCTCATAAGAGATAACACCCTGGGATTTATAGCCGTACCGCCGCTAATATGTTAACACATATCACGGACACTTCATCGCATTCTCCCAACACATTGAATTTAATTCGTTTTCAAAGATATGAAAACAATTTAGTTTAAATAAAACAATTGTTAAAAGAAGAAATAAATGTAAATACAATCTGTGTAATGTTACTAAATTCCCCTTTACGGCTTACATCGAAATACTGAAATAAAAAAAATTTCAATGTTATGTACTTTGTAAACATATAAAGTTCGTAGAAACAGAGGATGCTGTTCAGTATCTTCTAACAAAAACATTTAAGTTTGAGAATCACAGCCGTGGATAAGATTTTAAACGCGGACCGTGCAAATGAACTTACAATAAGTGTGCACAAAAGATTTTCCCCAGCGACGCCGGTTCGTTGTGCGCTAGTATTGTAACTCTTAAGCTGCTGTTACCGTCTGTTTGTACGTGTGTGCAATTTAAGTCGCTTTGAGACGTTTTGTTGATTTAATAAAAGACTTATTTACTCGTATCTTCTACCTATGTTTGTTTTTAACTTTATTCGTTCACATTTAAAAGTAAAGAACAGCAAAGATATAAGCTTAGGTATTCTTAATTTATTTTTAGTTGATTGAACAAGAATGACAAAATATTAGATAAAAGAAACATCTTAGACTATTTAAGTTCAAAGTTATACAAGAACATGGCAATAAATAATTTGTTGTTGGCACAGCAGAGCTTTGAGAAACAGTAAATTGGTCCATTCGCGAGATGGAATGACTCATTTCGCGAAAACAACACCTGAATAGCGCTCGGGGAATTAAATAAATCCCAGACTTTTCTTTCAAAGGACGTGTGAAACTAAAATATAATTAGATTTTAGAAAGAGTAAACTTATTTTAGTGCGAGTATTTCTTGAATTTTATTCATAGAAAGTTGTTTAAAAAGTATACACACTAGTGATTTGATTTCTAGGTCTAAATATGTACAGTAATAAATAATGTAACAGTTTTAAAAGTTGTCCGACTATATAGGTTCGTAAAGTGAAAGCTGTTGATGATATAGCTTTTAAAAATAGATCGAATGTGACGAGACAGCTTTACAAGGGATGAGAAAATAAAATCTTACAAATAGATATAGAAATTTTTATCTTGTTTGCTGAGGGTCTAATTCCAGGTTTATAATTTGTTCGCTGATTCGTAAATCATATGGAAAAATACGTAATCTATTTATCGGTTTGAATGAAATTTATTAATATTTCTCTATTGTATAGAAGGAGGGAACGTGTTGTGCCGATATAATGGGACCTATAATGGGATCAGAGCAGAATGACGATGATGAAACGACACGACATACATTTTTCATTTTGTTTTCATTGAAAATACATTTAAGGTAAATTAAAAAATATTCACATCGATAATTTATGGTAATCGTGAATTATTTGATATCTGACGCACGATTACTTCACTCGATCGTGACATTCAACGAACGTGGTGTAACAATTCTTCACGTATCCGTTAACTGGATATTCGAAGGTAGAGGTACTGTATAATACAATACTAATCATATCTATTCTTACAGAATAATGATAGGACAGTGACGCTCATGTTTATTGCCGTATCAGGCTAGGCTTGCTCATTAAACAAAGATTATTGATTTCGTGACACCTTTCAAGTTCCAAATTTATTTGTGGAAAAGGCGAGACATTCCAAAAAGTATGCTTAGCAGGAATCAAATCTTCCATCTTTTCCGCTATTGCGTAAGTCTCGTAAAGTGTTAGAACAGTCTATGTATAGTAATGTGTTCTGCTAATTGAAATACATATTTCTTTATTTTATAATGAAATTCCATGTTTCGTAACCTTATTGTGTATTCCAGTAATGATAAACAATAACAAATTAGCCAATAATACTGTTATGTTCATCAAACATTTGGCACAATAATTCAGTAGTAATCACCCGGCGTAGTGAGTGTTTACCGACTCGTTCAAATGTTGGCAAACACTGCGTCCCTCTTGTGTTATGTTCCCAAAGTTTCACACAACTACTATATCGATTAAAGTTGACCCTCGACTTTATTACATTTATTTGAAATTTAACATAAACTGTTTTTATGAGAACTATCAAAAAAATATTGAATTTTTCTTTTTAAGAACATACTGAGTACTTTAATGGAGCTGTGTAAGTTTTACTTAAGAGTAACTGAGGACGTATATATACTTCAATGTGTAAGGCCCGGATTCGAATGAAAATTTTATTATTTTTGCATACTGAATGTTTTGTGATTTCTATTTCTAAGACTTCGTATAT
>JAABKM020000002.1:1577378-1590024 GCA_016277805.2 Papilio aristodemus | reverse complement strand
AAGATTATCTATGGTACTTAAAAGAACATCACAACCCAGCTTTTCAAAGTATGACTGTAGGATTCAAGTTGCTACAATCTCAGATATGTTATGTTTAGTTTCAAATGTCATCGCTCTTACACGTCGCGAACGATGATCGTAAATCAAGTAAGAACGTGAATAATGTCAGAAGATTGCTGGAATTCTTCAAAATAACATTGGTCATACATTTTCCTTAAGAATTTCTGGTGTAAAGTTACATATGCATGTTAATTGCTCATTAAGATTTCCATGTTTTAGAAACTTTATCATTTTAAATCCGACATATAATTTTGATAAATGTGAATTAACTTGACGCCAGTTTATGATCATACTGTCATGAATTCGTAATATAACCAACTACGTTTTAGTCTAGACTCACTGACTCGGACGCTGTCAGAATCACAAGGACTAATAGCAAATATGTCAATTTGAATTTATGCTATGTATTAATTGATAATCTTATAGACTACGTATTAACTGATATTGGCCCAAATTAAAACTGCCCATAGGAAATGCAAATTAGTTGCAGATTCGTTTCACACCTATAATGTACTGGTATAAAAGGAAAAGGAGATAAACCTTTTTTCATTAAACCCCCCCTACGTCCAACCTTGTCACCCTACTCATCCTTAATTAAGATAAGATTATATTAAATAAAATAAGGTTTTTACTCTTCCACTTTGCACCTAAAATTTGATTAAGTAAAGATTATTTGTTCAGTTGTCGAGTGAATGATAAAAATATCGATACATTTTTTCATAACCATTCTACAATTCCGATATTTGCAGAGATAAAGTAAATTCTATAGAAACGCTTACAGCGACCGTTGAACGATAATAATTTTTTTTTTCATAAGACGATAAAAATACTTCTTCTACGAAAAGATTTTTTACTAGTCTTTAATCAAGCAAAAACTCGCTCGAAGCTTTGTTCGGAAAACCTTTGTCGAGCTCGCTTATAAATGAACTATTATGTTTGGGAACAAAATCGTTTGTCATATTCGAATTCTATAAAATTATTGTGAATTCGCGACTTAGTTCTCCAAAACTAAAAGCTAAAACATGTTTAAATTAAAGATCACATAAGATTTGAAAATTTCTGGATGACGAGTGATATTATTAAGACAAAAATCTTTTAACATAAGATGAACTTCTCATCTTATTGCTGATATAAAACAAACATAGATGTAATCAGATCCACGGCAACACTTATTGAATTCACAAAAGCAAGCTACGCAGAATGTTGTGAAATTGAAACCGACCGAATGCAGTGCGCGAAGCTGAAATTCGAACAGACAAACAAGAGATACAAACACAAGAACTGACTACACGTCTTCAAATATAATGTAAACTTTTACAATCGACTATGTTTACATAAAAAGATCTATCGATGTTCGCAACACAAATGTTAATTCATAACGTGAACAACATTATTCAGTGGCGATATGGTCGTAACTCTTCGCTGAAACCACCACGTATAATTTAATGAGAACTTCAAATAGATTAATGACACCACCTAGTTTCATTACTGGCGCTAAAAATATTTTGGAACATTAATTGTAAAAAATTATTTAATTAATTTTAGGCAATTATCGGTCGTCTAAAGCTAAATACTCACCACTGCGATGAATATAAGCAACACCAGGGGAATTACGAATGCGTTGACGGTCCTAAAACCTAGAGTTCACTCTTTCTTTGAAGGACCCAAAATCGTGTCGATCTCAAAGTGAATTACTATAGCGTGTACGAATAAATGTAAGCAAATCTCATAACTCGATGTTTCAAGTTGCTTCTTCCCTATAAAGGCATTAAAAAAATTATAGAAGCTTATTTCTCTTACAGTAGTAAGAATGGCGTCAGATGAAGTCGTGTCTGTTCGTTTGGATGTCAGCCAGACGGGATTCGTCTAGTCGACGCTGCGCTAGTTTGATATACGACTGTTTGTATTACTTTTTTCTCGCTCAAAGCTTTGATACGACATGAGAAATGTATGTTGGCGGAGACCGCGGTTTGTATCAATTAGCTGCATCGTTCATCAGATACTATCGCTCGGTCTCTTCTGTGTTTTATAAATATTTTTTGTTTTTAGAACTTTCTACTTGATATGCTGACTGTACTACTTTTAGTTGTACAGTCGATAGTATGTTTATGGACGCACTTCATTCCTTTGCTCTAAATATGTTGGCTAAAAACTACATGTTGACTTTGTTAAATCTCAATAGTGACCATTTTTTGGTCTTTAGAACATTGAGAGAATACAGTTAATCATTTATTTCGTTAACTTGATATCAGCCCGGAGTTTGGAATTTGTGCCCGATGTGGCGATAGCCTCGCCCCCTATCACATTATGGGACGGAAAACATATGGCGAAATATGGATGCACTGGTTGCACCTCTGCCTACCCCTTCGGGGAATACAGGCGTGAGATATATAAATTTCGTCCAGGGAAGAAGATGAAAAGCCATCTTTAAATAATCTTAAAATTTTATTTAAGTCTACTAGGTTTAGTTACTATAATAAACTAACTGTACTGTACTCTGACTATATGCGTGTTTTGGGATTTCGCATCGGAGAACATTTGAAAAATTATTGATATCTATATGTATGAGCGTGTTTATTAGATCAATTAAAAGAGTTTCTTTTTTGTACATTAGCGTGTAATATAAACCTGACATAATTTTACCCATCGATATGCCAGACATGAATTTTATTCGCACACGCCTCTGCGTTCTAAACATAATTTTCGAAGGTCAAAGTCGTAAAGTGTAACGACAAGCTCTGTTTATATTTTTGTGCGCTGCATCGTGTCATATATTTGGGTCGTGTCGGTGGAATTACAATTTTTGGCGAGTCCATCACTGGTGTAATAAATATTCGAACATAAAACAAGACTTTCAATAATATTGAAGGTTTATTTTGAAGTTCTTTAAATTTCCTACTTTTTTTTCAATATCATTTACAATAAGATATTGACGAAGTAACTTTGTAGAAAGTGTAAGCCAAAATCTATTAGTCTAATAATATTAAATATTAGGCATTAGGTATAATTTTCACACGCTATGGAACAACGAACTGATCAAATCTATAGACAACTTTCCGTTTAAAAAAAAGATCGTAAAAACATTGCTATTATATCCTGCCAATGTTATCGAGAGGAAAGATTGTAATGTAACTGATTTATACATAATTAAAATGAACACTTCACGATACAGTTTGAATGTTAAACAGAAGACGGAGTGCAAACTAATCTAAGTTCCGACGTTGTTGTCGAGTCGGACAGACAATAGCTGCAACTTGGTGAATGCAAACTCGATGAAAACCGCTGCCAAAACATCTTCTAGCTTTAGAGTTCACTTTGAAGTTTAAAATCAGACACACTTCATATTACAAATAGACAAAATAGGCTATGCAAAAGCTTATAATCTATATCTTTGTTAATAAAAATAACTAAACATATCTTTTTGGAATCACTAGTAAAGTAAATTCCCCAAATAACATTTTAACAAATGAAGACTTTTTTTAGTCGGAATAAGTCGATTAGTCTCGCATACTGCATTGTGTTTCGATCGTAGATCAAAGATCCACGGAGTAAGGCAATGAACCCGTGGGCGATACAAGTGGAACAAGCAACGCTTATAAATTAATAGAAGAGCGGGGGCGCAGGTCGCGCCGGGTGGAAACGATGTTTTAATAAATCAATTCGCACCGATACGTGTAATGGAGCTTTCGCACTTAATTACCAATGTAAATGTCCCCTCTTTGAAATCACGGGGCCCTGAGGAGTTACAAAAATTAGGAGTTACAAACTAAAATAAACTTCATTTGTTCATGCTATAAAGTCGTAGCGGAGTTAAATAAAATACTGAATTGGCCAATTATTTTTTAACAATTAATCATTTTTTGTACATAACATTTATCCCCTTTTGTCACGGCAATGGCATATTTATTATTTTAAAGCATTTTGTATATTGGGTTTAAAAAAATAATATTCAAATGGAAGTTGAATTAGAAATCTAATTAGACCATAATGTCAGTCCGGTAAATCAATTGCAGGGATTCCGATTTTTTTTTAATTTCCACTTTTTTCGAGCGACATCTGTACCCAATTAGATCAGAATCAATTTAGCGTCGTAAATAATTTATGAACGAACAAAAAAAATTACAAATAAGGTGTCAGTGGCGGCGCTAATGAGCGGTGAACGTTTCAATATAGTTCAATGTGATCACTCTATACTCTATAGATACGCTTGTTTACGTAAATTACAAAAAAAAAGACACAGTATTCCACTTATTATTTACTTGAATATTGTAATTAGATAAAAATCTATTTACCTTACTACTACTGTAGTCTACTATTTATACTGGCCATAAAGAAAAAAGTCGTGTTGTAATTTATAAAATTATACGAGTACATAGAATTAAAAAAAGACAATCATCAGCCAGTCGATTAAATGTCCCTTTCATAGTTCCAGTAACTCTCCTTTAATGTTATCTTATTGGTCTGTTCGACTGTGTACTGTACAGTGTTATTTGCTTTTTGTTACATTACCCTCGTATTTTTCGTGAAACAATGCGTTTAGTAGACAGAAGACAATGGATATTAATGTTATTTATATCCACCATTTAGCTTAGTCGCGATCTTTTCGACAGTCCGCCCGATTTATTGGATCATTTGGAAGTCTAATTTTACTGGCGGATAATTAAGTTACTGTACTCACGTATTGATCAACTTTAATAGTCTACTAACGACGTATATGGATGAAGTAATTAGTTTTTTTGTATCTATTATAAGTCCATTTATTTACTCCTTAAATGAAATATTGTGTAGATTAATGTCACCCTGTTTATTCTACTCGTTTCTCCAACCTGATGTTTTATAATAGGTCATAGTAAATAACGCAACAAAGTACTATAAAACCACATTTTTAATTAGCCGTGTTGGTATAAGAAAGCTGGATTATATATACGGCGCCTGACTCCATTAAAGTGTAATTTAAAGATCTGAGATTTCTTATGCTTAGAGTAAAATAAAACATAGCTTACTGCTTTACATCCTCGGTAATAAAAAATATTATTAGTATCTTTTTGTTCACGACCTCACAGAAGAACGACGCAAAATGCGTTACATCTGATTAGAGAAGTGTCGGAAGCCTAATTAAAGTTTCAAGAGTTTGATATGATGGTTAGAAGAAACTTTTTTCAGTCTAATCCCTCTACTATCCATAAAAGGTATGTCTCTGGGTCGTCCCTTAACATCAGGCGAGGCACTTACTCCTTTATTTTTTATTTTGCTCCTATTGGTTTAGCTATAAAAAGTTTGATCATCTTATTTGTTGTTTGTTTTGTACAAACTTTTTGTCTAATATTGATGATTCGATCCTAAAACGTTTTCGAGGCAGTAACCATACTATGCATATTTCATATTTCGTTCCAAAGAACATACACCCTGGGAACATGCAAAATTTAAGCCGACCATAAAACGTGTAATAGTCGAGGCCGGCTCTCGGTATGAAATTCTATGGTACATAGTAAGGCACGGAGCGACCTCTGCCGTCTAAATTGCCATGACGCGTTGGTTCCGTTGCACACCATTATTTATTTCCCATTGTGTGACGTCACACCGCTCTAAACGTGAAGCACTCTAATTTTACATATACAGTATTCACGTGACTAATAAGATATATAGCCTGTGACGCTATGTTCGATTTTCTATGTCTTCCATAGAGCGATGCATTTCAAAATAACAATGGGAACTCTCGAAAATTCTAAAACATATGTGCAGCACCTTTTAATAACTCTAGATTTAAAACAAAAACTTTTCGTAAAAATAGTTTTTAATTATTGTTGCAGTTATTGGTTTTGCAGACTAAAGATTAATTTCAGTACATTATAAATTAATACTGACTTAAATAATTTTTCAAATAAATATTAACATACATAAATAAATAGCAACAGTATCATACGGTCGTGATTTTTTTATGAATAGGAAAATCAAGCAGTAGGTAATACATGTATATATTTTATGTATACATATAAGTAACCTTGAAGTTGGCACGCAGCACATAAAACATTGTAATAAATATTTTCGATACACTGTCTCCAACCTTCGCCCGAAAAACACCAATGGCCCAAAAAAATATTTATTTTAGTTCGACTTAGCTTATAACAAGTAATATCTGACATATTTTTCGCTTTATTGACTTATTTATTATATCCTTAATGCGTTTCAAGAAAAAATCTGGTGTTTTGGGGAAAAAATATGTCAAGAGCAAACACGACTTAATTTAATATTAGTTTATTCTATAACCGGAATTAGATAAACAAAAGTAAATTATTGCGAGGAATATAAATTTTAATTTATATCCATGGTAACTGCTATGACGAAACGGGTCCTTAAGGTTATGACATTTTATAAAAAGACAAAAAGGCGTGATAAAAATCTCGACGGCTGTTTTATTTTAGGATAATTGCTAAAATAATTAGCCGTTATAACTCTAACGAGTGCTATGCTGTTAGCACCGTTAATGGAGCTTCCACAACGGTTTAATGATTGCAGGAAGTCGCTTTACGACTGTGACAACTTTTATATGAGCTACTCCTCCATTTTCATTGGTCGATTTTCTTTTTTTTTAAGTTTCTAACCCGCTATGACACTGTCATAAATTTTGATTTGAGAAAACTTTCCCAAGAAATGTATCGGACGGATCTATTTCGGTGACTATTATGTACCTTTAAAGGGTTATTTGTAGTTGTGACTTCCTTCCATATAGATTATTGCCATAACGTATATTATACTTGATGTAAATTAACTCAGTCAGTACTATTAAATATTATAATTGACAAGTCGTAGTGGGAACATATTCCTCTACAAACCTTGATATAAAAAATAACGTCTAAACTATGTATTTAAAAGTTATGTAAACGAAAGCTTAAAACGATTATCGATATTGGACAACTTCTTGTCAAGTATCCACAGTTATTTACGTCACAACACTAGTAAACCAATACCAGTATACGACGTTAAAGTTAATTAAAAAAATAAATAATTGTATAACTTTCACACTTTAACATACGGAGTTTAATTAGATATTGAAGGTATTGCTGGAATCCAATCTTTTTTATATCTAAGATAGCCACTTCTGTCAATTAAAACACGTTCCTATTTACATATTAATGCATCGCCCACCAAATACAATACTATGTAAATGATGCCTCTTACAATAAACGCCGACGAAGAGGACCGCTCATCACGAACTCTAAAATGTCTATTGTCTTTTCATAATATTATTCTAATATTAATACTTATTGAAAAGGATCGATAAAATGTAAAAATCTAAGCTTGAATTTTGTATACTTTTATATCGTCACTTTTGACGGTCTTGATAGCAGAGAGCAATATCCAAGAACATTTTAGCCACTGTTAATTATCAGAAATGCTTTTCTTTTAAATATCAGTCATTTCAGTTATCAGCTGCGCAATCCATGACCATTACAAAAACTTATTTACAATGAAAGAACACGTAATAATCTCATATTCCTCGTAACACTCATTTGCCGCATGTGTGGTCCCATCCACGTAATGGACTGATTTTTTTATAACCTCGAATCAGTTTTCGTATATCTTTAATTAACAAGCAGGTGTTATTTGTAGTTTTTAAGATGGAACGAAATTCAGCTGCCGTTAAAAAAGACACCGCGGCAAAGGACTTATAATCATTTTTGCAAAGAATTCATACAATTTTATTTTATTACAAAAAGAAATTTATTATCAGAAAAGATTTAAAGTTACTTTAATTATAATTAAATACATAAATCGATATTAAAAAAAATAAAAGTCTTTGAATGTTGAATAAAACAAAAACCTAACAATAAATTCCGCTTATTAATATTGTAATAGGTAAAGAGGACGCACGAAATGTAAACAATTGGAATCACGAATTACGATACAAATGCTTTTGTATGTTAAGTTTCTTTTGCTTTCGATTTGTTGGTGTAATATTCTATTAAATATTATAAATACTTATTATTAAAGTTATTCTCTTTTAAAATTGTCATAAGTAATGAATAAATTATCATAATTTTTTAGTATTTTGAACATATATTTTAACAGCGGCGATATAGCGATAAATGTCAAGTGACAGTATATCTCGCCGGTTTGCTCGATGGCGCTTGTGGGGTCGGGTTTTAGAATCGAGTATCGGTATTTGCATATCGTCAACGCGACGCAGATTTTAATATTGGAAGTTTGAATTTTATCAATGGAGTTCAAAAATGTTGCCATTTTTATATCGGCCTAGTATCAACAACCGCACCAAATTCCGTTTTATTTGCATTACATATATAGAAATTAAAAAATATATATATTTAAAAAGAAACAAATTTAAGATGGCACTCATCGCAGGGATGTCAACTTATTACTAAAGTCACAACGGACATTTCTTACTAACTAAATTGTTTATCGTCTACATGTGTTACATTTTCTTCAAGTAGCAAACACAACAAAGTATGTTTTGTTTCAAAACCTTTTACCTTTAAACTGATATAAGGGTCAATATCCTACGTCTCATCAGTTCGAGAGACAAAAAAAATTAAAAGTGTTGTTAAAATAACTGTTGAAGGAATCTCTTTTGAATTTATTGCAAATATAATGCGATTAAGATAAACACAAGTAATGTAGCAGCTGCTCCTGCAATTATCATTATGATACTTAAATTCAGCCCTGATGTTATCAAACGCACCTTCGCTTGTAGAATCGCGAAATATAAATTTGAGAGATTTTCGTTGCGTCGAAGTTTTATTGATGCAACGGACGAATATATGTATTATATTACACGTTAATTTTTACTGTACAGAGAATAATCTTTTTAATTTTTATCATCGCCAACAAAAAAATATAGTTATAGAATACGCTTTTTCTTAAGCCATTTAATAAGCATAACGCAGAAGTAGTTATAAAAACTGAAAAATTTAAATGCGCAAAGTGTAGAAGATAGTATCTCTATCACAAGTGATCTCTGACAACCCTCTGATGGAAACGACTTGTGAATTTTAAATACAGTTATATCCTTCTTAATGCATAAAATACTTGCATAAGATTGCCACTTTATAATGTAAATGGAAATTTTAAAGGTAAATACTAATTGGAAATCAAAGCGCTATTATTCGAGTTAAATTTTGTCACGAACTAATTACTCGTACACGCATAAAACAGGGTTTCGTAATAACGAGAGTCCATTTTGAATTTCGTACTCACATTGCACACCAGGGTTGTCAAAGTACTTTTTTTCTTGATATATGATATAAGATAATTAACTGTGACCAACCCTATTTAGTTTTAATAATACACTTTGTCTTTTACTTTCCTTATTTAGTTTATTTTTAAAACTACCAAAGAAAAATAAAAACATAAAGAAACCATTTTTTTTTCGTTTTCTTTTAAAAGTAAATAAACAAAAATCTAATCAATCCAAAAATACATAACATAATTTGCGTATGAAGCAAATAAGATATAATTAATTTAATTAAATCGTCCACTAATCTACTGCTAGTGATTAATTTATGCGAATTTATTCAATTAATACTTACTCGTTTTGGTAAAATATGTTGACACTGACTTGACATAAATAACAATGTACATATATGTCGGGTTATGTGTTGAGATATTTCTAGTGACTAGAGGATAGCTTAGTTAAATTAACTAACTTGCATATTAAATAAATGAACCATTAGTTAACTGTCAAAAAACATGTCACGATTTAAAACATGCATATGTTTTACCTACTCATAACTCTTGTGTGTAGAGACCTTTATAGTTACATAATATTAAAGCCCTTACATACAATCATGCATAAGTGGTCGTCATTTAAAATTAACTCTTATGTTAATAAGATAATTAATTATTCGATGAAATCTAATCAGATAAGACTGCGGGAGATTGAAGAAGCTTTGTCCTGAATATTTATAAACACGCATGCACTTAACAAGGATAGGAATAACTATCTATCGGCTATAACCTTGTTTGAAGAAGTCAACGTCCAGACATTTCTAATAAACAATCTATGGAATTTATATGTCAGCAGTAGACTGCGAGCTTCGTTAGTTTATAATCGGTTAAGCTAAATCGGTTTAGTAAATTAAGGACTGGACGAATTATTTATAATTAATATATGTACCATAAACCGAAGATCTTCACGAGTAGTCGATGACATTAAATTAATATTCTTTTTTTAAATTATTTGTTAAAACAATGCATAAAAATTTAAGCAGAAAGAAATGCGTGCTAAAAGTGTACTATATAACAAACTTTTTCTCTGCCCTGTATCATGTTACCTATACATAAAATGTTTAGGTTGCATGTCCTCAACGTCAAAGGTCACTACAACCCAAAAATTTCAATTCATACTTTATACGAGTATGCAAATTGAAGCAAAGGAAACCATTGACAAAAATCTAACGATCGTTTTTTAACGCAGATTTCTTATCCGGTTCGAGTTTGGAGGACAAAACGGGTATTATTTTTTTATACGCTGTGCTGTTGACTGTTTAAGGTTTGCCACGATCCGCTTATTTATGGCCAGGTTCATTATGCATTCAGCGTGGGCAGGCGCGCGTGCGACGCATGAGCACGCTTCCCATCCATCCCCCAGGATAATATCCTCTTTTAAATAACCTCCTGGGACAGACGGATTTTTAAATTTGAAACGCTTCTATACTTTTACGACTTTATGGCGTACCTGTTTCATTTTGATGTCCTATTTTACTACCAAAGTAGTAAGTAGTTTACACCATACATAGCTAAATATTTAAATTTCATTTAAAAAAGAATTTAGTTTTACCAAAACTTGTGATTTAAAATTTTTTATCGGTATAACAAGATCCAATTCAAAGACCAATGAAGTCACAACCGTACGTGTGTCGACAAACGTAGTCCGCATTTTATTGAGACCTCATACTCACTGTCAGGTTTTCTAAAATGCATTCTCGGAATTCAACCTGCGTACTCTTACTTCAAAAATGACTTCACTATTTCCTTGTATTGATGGCTAAACGTTGTGTGGAGTCCACGTTAAATGCCTTAATGGATGATAAATTTACTTTGCCTCAATACTTCGAAGTACGAGAAATATTTTTTATCGATTAAATTTACATAGTTAAAAGAATTTGAACCCTGATGTGTTCTAAAACTGACCACTGTCGTAATGCTAAAACAATTGTTATATATGACAGGAACATTATTTTTATTATTTTACTTTCAGTAAAGTTTCAAAAGGTAATCAGAAATTTCGGGAACTCTTGTTTCTTTAATATATGGGCATAACGTATTTTTTGTTTTGTATTTAATTAACGGTTCGTTGAAGTTTTGTGTAAAAATGTGTGTATCTTGAAATCACACTTTTCTAAACTTTTATTATAAACAAAATTGAACAATTTAACTTGCATCCTTTCTCTCATTTTGAGTATCGTTTCGTGACCATGATATAAAATCTATTTCTTTTTGTGTTCCCCGCTAAACAATGGTGGGAATATCAATACGAATAAAACAAAAACCACGTAACCAATATCAAAGCAACCTTGAAAGGCCGCCATCACTACAGAACCTTACGAGTTCTTAGAAGGATTCGTAACTATTAGCTACACGGGATTGTGTTCAAGAAATCGCGTTAACTTTTGACGTAGTATTTTACCAGGTATCCTTTATAGTACCAATTAGTACAGCACGAGTGCCGAGTTTGAATCGTAGTTGAATCATATTTCTAGTTCATATTAAAATAATTTTTTAGTGCTAAATATGACACTGTATTTTACAATACTGTCTTATTGTATCTATTTTATTTCAAATAAATTATCCAGATCCGGACGGATCATCGTCATGGTACAAAGGGTAATATTTTGCATGGTTTTAGCAGAAACATCAGGAATTATTGTAATACTGTATCCTGTTTTTTTTTTTAACTAAGAAATATCGGGGTTTAAATTTAAAATTGGCACCTCTGTAATTAATTTAACCCAAATTTCTTTCTTAACATTCCTTTGAAGCACTCATATTTCATAAGGGTTGAGATAACTATCAAATTATAACAGCCGTCGCCGATAGCTTTGTTGTAGCCGATTCGCAAAATTTTGACATACGACCTCAAATAGGCCCTTTTCGAAGGGAACAGATAACAGATTGGCAGAGTTAATAAAAGTTTTGAGAGGTCCGGAACGTACCCGCCGGCGTTCGACAGCTCGATTTAGCTCCTCTGATTTGTTACGGTTCGTTACAGGTTACCTCACTGATTTGTTGCCATGTGTTGTTTTCTTTTTTGGATTCTTTTATTTAAATGAATTCATGCAAGGACTATATAAAATAAAAAATCCTGCTATCTACTTGACTGAAGGAAAAACACATATTTAACTAAATGTACGCAATTCGTAATTGTTAACATATCTCCTCGTATCTCCTCGAAAACATGTTTATAACATTGTATTGATCAAAAAAAATATAATCCACTAGGTTTATTCGTCGATTACAACTTTCTAAGTATTTCTATCCTGCATTACATTTACAATGCCTATGCTTGTTTTGATTTTTGCATCTTATTTAATATGTAATGTTTATGGATACATAATGGTCAGTCTTATAT
>JAABKM020000002.1:1546327-1576999 GCA_016277805.2 Papilio aristodemus | reverse complement strand
ATATAATATGTATTAAAGTCGGTTATGTGCGAATATTAAAATCTTTGAACGAAACAAATTATTACACTACCAACCCTGAGCGATGTCAAATGATGCGCAATGGCCGCGGTGCAATCAATTAGGCGGGAAAGCCACCCGCGCGCCCGTGCTCGCTTTACGCGCCGCTTACTCCTTGCGATCGCTGCACCGAGTTTGCGTTATTACTGTACCTCCTTGGTGGCCACTTTAAAATATCCATTACCTAACGGGTGTAAACGTCAGCTGGATTTCCGAACCGATATAACGCAAGTTTAAAGTTAAGAACTTGCATTTTTATAGGTTATCCATGTAAAAGCTGTATAAGACAAAGATTCTATATTTCTAAAAGAGTACCGTACTCTGTATATAATGCTTCTTTAATGTAAATAGCGGGATCGTAACCTTTGAGATTATAGGAATGTTTTGAAATACTATTTGGAACAATCCTTTCTCTGAGTTTTGGTACCTTTAACTTTTAACTCGTACTTCTAATTAGCATGTTTTGTGGAATAAATTGAAAAAACGCAACTAACAAATACTAAAACTTTGCCGTTTTTGCTCCCCACAAACATAAATTTTTTTTATAAAAGAGTTTATATATAAATTTTTACTTTTAAAAGGAAACAAAAAAAGCATTTAACTCTTCACGTATTACGACAAAGTTGGTAAAACAAAATAAAAAAGTTTTATACTTTTCATAAAAAAAAATTAAATACAACCATTAGGTTTACTATTATTCCGTTAGTTTTAACACGCAACGGCATCCTTCCGCACGAACTACAAAAATGCAGCCGGTATTTAAAGACACCGCTGATGTTCGGTTTCGCTGAACCGCGGCAGTAATGGCGCAGTGTTGCCAGCTTGCATGCCGGCACGTCATCGCACCCTGATATATCTGTTGCACGCTAATATATTTGTTACAATGATACACGAACCCCTTGTCCTTTTTCCCCATTATTAGGTTCTTTACCCCAGACGTCAGAAAGGCAATTTTTAATTAATGACCAATGCAAGAGTACTTTCCTTAATTGGAATTTGTAATCATTCCTTTCTCTACAACTGTCATCACATTGTCCGGTTTTGGGTGTACAGTATCAATTTTTAACATAAATCAATATTTCAAAGTGTTGCTAATTCTAAACAATTATTAACTCTATACCGTGTACTCGTTTAAGATAAGAGATAAAGTCTTTTGCCCGCAAACTAATCTAAAATTAATTTGCACAGCTTTTTGACATATGCCTAGCTGTAATGTTAGTCTCGGTGACATCTAGACCTCATTTACGATTAGTTTTGCCTTATTTACATACATTTACATACACAAATTTAAGTCGAGACTATAAGACACGCCTTAAGAATTATTGCTGCATTAACTTCGACTTATGAAATATAAAAAACATGAAATGTGCCAAATATCCCCTTATTTAATAAATTTGATCCGTGCCATTGTATTGTATTACAGTTCATTAAGATAAAAAGAAAAAAAATCTTTTTTATATTTAAAAGTATTTGATAGGAGAACCTAACCGAAACAGGTTTTATATAATTAGATAAAGATTTCTAATATGCTAATTTAAGGAACATTAGCCAAATAGTTATATCTACAGCAAAATTAATGAAAGCGATGCGTCGAGCGCGGCACAAATTTAACGATAGAAGCAGAATGAACTTAGCAGTCTAGACTTAGAACAATTACTCGCGAGCTACCGAGTCAAAGATCTCCGCGACGTACTACTAATGAACGTTAATTAGACCGCGGTAACGATGAGCCGCAAGGCGCCGCAGAATAATTCACAAAAGACGCTATAAAGTTATATCAGTCGAGATGTAGTCAATAGGTCACAAGCGCTAGGAGTATACTTCTCAATGTTGTTTTGTTCTTAGGCTCGTTTTTAAAAGTTTTGATGGCACTGAAACTAGGCCGCCTCTCGGCAATGAATGTTAACATAATACTAATTGCAATAAATCTTTACATATGATTTTTACCAAGAGAAAGTGTGATTTGAGAAGAAGGTTTTATATGTAATGTACATCAATATTATAGTAGACAAAAGCCCACAAAATTAAAATACGGAATATACTCCAATAACCCAGCGAGTAACCGGCGCAGGTCTCTAGTTATATAATAATAAAATAGTTCATTTCTATAAGTTAGTTATGAAAATACAGTATCATTATCCAAGCGCAAATGATCTCACGTGTTTAATAAAACATGCTAGTTGTCTTTTACTGCCACTACACTCTCGGCCGCAACATAAATCTATACCTCTTCGACATTTAATGTACAAGTCATCAATTGTCATTCGAAACATAAATAACACGAGATAAATCAGAACTTTCGCCTATATAGAACAAACAAACAATAAATCATGGATACGAAAACTTATTACACAGCTTTAGGAGTTTAGAAGATTAAACCGAACACAGAGCTGTTTGCTAACTCTCTACAGCGACACCTACGCCCGATGTAAACTAATCGTAAATCAACTTGACGCGTTGTTTTTATATCGACCCTATCAAAGTTCGTAACTAGTTTAGATATAAACAACAATTACACTTTACCAAAGTTCCAAACTTCTCTAGCTTGCTCAAAGTGAATGCAAAGAGATTTAATAAAATTTTATGTTCCATCTACATTTTATCTATATTCCTCATGAATAAAACTTGTCCGTAACAACTTTTTACCTGAGTTTTTTTTATCTCGTAAGCCAGATGTAAACTCAAGTTACTCCCGATAACGTCTTAAAATTGATCAGTAGTTTGTAATACCATAATTACTTGTATTGTTTTGTATTATGTAAAATGACCACTCATTTTATTAAATAATTAATTATATCTTCCATAAATGTTGCCACTAGATTTACTTAACACTACACAAGAAGGTCTCAAGGCTTTTCCCAACAAATTATCGGCAACTGTACACCGTATGTTCAGTTAAGTGACGCGATTTCGCCAACTCACAACTCAAGCCCGTTGAATTTACAAGACCAGTTTGATAAATATGTCGCCGGCAAGTGAATTAGGGCCGGTAGAAGCGAACGGATGATAATTGTTTGCTTAGCTCCACTATAATTGGTTTAAACTAACCGTAATGTGCTCTATGTTATGTCTATGACAGTTGTGTTCAGTTTCAACTGTTATTTATATTACGCTTGCTGGTTTAGAACTAATCTTTTGATATCGTTTGTTATTAATTTATTTTATTACTTTTAAGAAGACTTTAAATTAACTTATTATTATTAGTTTATAATGGATATACGAACATATATAAAGGTTGGTTGAAAAGATATATTTCAACCAACCATATCGAATGTATAAGAGCGATAAAAACATCAATGTATTTCATTAGGGCCACACCGTAAGTTTCGCGCGATTAGATACCATTTGCGTCTTGTCACAGGAATCCCGGTGCGACACCCACGTGCGCCCAGCCTGTCGTTGTAAATTAACCGGGATTACTGGATAACGTGACGTCAAAAATAGTGCAAACAGCGTGGAATGCTAGCTATATATAATTACGAACTAATCACGCCATTGATCAATAGATAGACATCAATTTTATTATCTCTTGTTTTTTTTTTAGCTGACGTGTTTCCTTTGCATTACTTCGGACACATTGCCAATAAACACGGAGATGATCTTGAAAATGAAGTGTTGGCTGGAATGGCCAGGAATACGATTTATAAGGAGAAAACTGTACTTGAAAGTCACCATATTAAACTTTGCCATATATGAAAATAAGCAGAGTTTATTCGTTCGTACTAAAAATTAATATGCATCCAATAAATAATAAAACAATAAATTATCTTTCTACTTTTTATTATGGTATAAGCCACCTTGCTTAAAATTTAATGTTTCAATATAAGGTTTAAATGTCGACTCTTTACGACGCATACGGAAACATCTTATATGGTGGTCGAATCGATTACGTGAAAGTTAATAAAGATGTTTCGTTTCTTTGTTGTTAACATCAAGTAAACGAGTAATGGAATGAAAATAATTCGCGTAACAATAATGGGCTATAAAAAACATCGATAGCGGCATTTTATGGTACCCGAAAGCAACTTCAAACGTGTCGGGCCACGCAGTTTACGTAACGTAAAATTGCATCTCTTACAAAGGCTTTCAGTTCGGTCACCGACAGAAAACGGTAAGTCGATCTTGAGATAACTTCTGACCCCCGTTGTGTCCCGCCCGGCGAACAAATTATGGACCCCTACATAAGGCGCTTGTAATAACTTTGCTCTAGAAAGTTGCCTTTATATCTTTCTGTTATTGGAATTGGTAATGTGACAGTACACAATATACCAATTTAATAGAGTTCCAATGGCTACGTGTTTCGATTATCTACATTGTATCAATTTTAGTAATTAATGGTTTTTAAGCCATTTGGAGATGCAATCACTGTAATTTTTTTGTTTCAGACTATTAATAGAGCGACATTCCCAATTTTATTTTGTAAGCTGCGTGTATTCTATAGACTGATTTTGATGAGAAAATTTAATAAAAAAAATATATTATAGTAACCTTATGCTTTCTCTTGGATCCTAAAATTAATTAATAAACATGTTTTATACATTGAAAGTCGACAGTGGGTCCTGCAAGAGGTAATTTATACGCAAAGCGAACCGGGTACTTGCACACAATGATACATTTATCTTAGATTAAGATCTGCCACGGACAAATCGCCACGTTTAATGTTTATTTAGGGGCCGTTTTGTAATCGTATCGGCTCCACATCTATTGTTGGCAAACAAATTGCTGCCTAACACTGGTCGGTCTATCACGGGCTACCGGCTGACTACCGGCACTCATGTTAAATCATTTAAATGCTCGGCTCAAGTTACATTGTTTATTTGCGTCTTGAGGACACTGCAGTTTACAAATTAAATATAAATTTCTATTTCAGTTGAATGAAAAGAAGAAAAGGCTATAAGTTTTTTTAGTGCAAAAACAATAATGTACTTAATTAACAATTCTGTAATAAAAAAACAATAAATCCCTATAAAACCAGGAAGAATTTTCTAATTGACAGTTAACTCTTTAAAATCGGTTAAGGCACACAGAGTGCAGGACATAATAAAACGGACACGAACTTTAATAAAAAAATAGGTATAAATATGTTGTACTAACAAACTTAGTTATGTTTATAATACTTTGTATAAAATTACTGTCTTTCATTGCAATAGCAATTTAAAATCATTTATAGTTTGTATTTAATTTAAGAAATCCGCCTCTACCTCGGCATTAGTTGTCATTTGTCACTTGTGTCGATTGCTTTGCGCCGACATTTAAGTGATTACCATTGAGTTTGTCAAATGTACATTTAAAATGCTATTTATGTCATGGATATGTTTGATGACGGAATGACTCAGCCGTCACCTTTATGACTGGTGACAGACCTGTGCCCTGAGCGCTTTTTCCATTTTTAATTGTAAAATATAATTGTCACCAAATTATATGGAATATCTAAATCATTTGAAGTATGTGTCAAGAAGTTAGGTCAACAAAAGTTATATTTGTAAAGAAATAAGCATAAAATTGTAATAACATTAGCTTATTCATTGCCTATAATGCGAGAAATAATGACCTGCCATTACTTTACGCATTACAAGAGTAAATTCGACTGCCGCTTCCAACAGCCTGTTGTTTTTTTTCTGTTCAGCGTACATTGACATCAATGTGTGATGCCCCCAGCGGTCAGACAGCGCGCTTTCACCGCAACACATTAGCAATCATTTGGCGCCAAAATTCCTAACCTATCATTTAACAATCTACGAACACAAATCTTCAGAATTCTTTTTTTTTTGTTATCTTTTCTTTGCTTTAGTAGAGGTATTTAGCTCAAACAAAATAAATAAATGTTTCCGATGGACGCGAAATTACTCCATGTTTTAATAACAGTATCTGACAGTTAACCATTATATCTTTTGATTCGTTCATAGTCTGTGGCGTCGTCGAGAGCTTGTGCAATCTCTCGATCACCCATGCTTCTTGTACAATTTTATGTACGCGCGTACTGAACGCTGTAAAATCACTATAATTTAATATATCGTCTTGACCCACTGACGAGTCACGAACATATAAAGTACGCCTCATCAAATTCGCTTACACTTCTACTTGTTTAGATCTTATTTCTTTGTTCAATTTACATTGCTGTCGTTCTATCAGTGTTAACAGATTATCCACTCGGATGGCTATAACAGCAGAGCTTTCTCATTAACCCTGAAAGCTTACGAAAGAATCTCAATAGCATGACACCAAACATGTGAATAATGATATTCAAATTTAATTTACAGCCTCGTAACTTCGAACATATTAAAATATATTCTATACTAATGCGACATGTGGTTATAATTTATGTCAAGACTCTCGTCTTAAGAGTGGCGCCACATTGCTATGTTAAGAGTATGCAAATACTTGAATGATGGTAGGTGGATAGTTCTTTGTCAAATGTGGACATTGGATTAAGTCCATACGCGACTTTAAGACTACTATGAATTGTTTGATAGTACCAAAAGGCAACTAGGTCAATTTTCCTGTGACTGTTCGGTTATTTATGTTTTTTTTTCTTTTTTCAGGTAAGTTACTACACGCCACCTTAAATCCAAATATATGTTTGGCTGTTGACGACCTAAATTGATAACATTAGTAAGTAAAAACACACGTGATACTTTTGTTTGGTATAGAATACCAAATATAATATCTAATTAATATTGAACTCCTTTATATAAACGACGTGAATACGTACAAAAATTGAAGATAGGACAAAAAATGCTTTTGCTGCTGTAGGCATGACCTGTTTTATCGTTTTTTTTTTTCGATTTCCGAATATCTCAAACAATCTTTAACTGCTAGTCAGGTGAAAAATTAAAGTTAAAATTAGATCCTTCTGACCCACACAACTTCCTACAGTTCACGAATTCGCTCAAAAGCTACGCGACAATTTGAAATTTGTAATTAAAACCCACCCGAGACCGAGTCAACCTCATTAAACGGTCAGGTAATTAGCAATTTTGTAAATGGGCGTTATTCATTAATTTGTCAGAGAGAGGTGGGGGACTAGCGGGGGACAAATTAAAAGGTGTGTTAAACAAAAAACCAGCGCGTGCTTCGCGCTATACAGGCTTATAAGCAATAATTCTAATTGACACTACAAGATTACCCGTGTAATTAAGAAACATTTATAAAAAAAATAAAAAAACATTTAAAGAAATTCACGCTTTGTAGACCAGAGTAAGAGACAGAGAATACTGCCTTCGATTGACACACTCTCACAGCTTTCTCTCTTTCTGCTATATTAATACATCTATAAATTTATAGTTGCGTTATGTTGGTCCTCATATCGCTCTGCTAGAAGAAAACGTTACAAAAATTTCGAATTACATATCGAGCATACACTCCAAAATAATGCAAACTGATATCGTTTCGCCTGCTTACGTAGATTATTTATTGAAAACTGTAATTGTATATTGGAACATTTTGTATTTTCCACACAAGATTTCTAAGAAGTGAACTGGAAAAAACGAATGAAGCGAAACGATAAAAATAGACACAGTAAACCGAGGTCTTATATAAAGTCCAATGGTTTATTGATTCTTTATATTTCTACAGAATCTTATTCGTTAAGAAAAGGTGTTACAAATAATAATGCAAACACAATGAGCACGGAGTTTAATAAAAAGCTAGGAAGTTATTGAAGGCGTTTTGCCACAAAGCGAGCATTATGTAGTATTGCCAGGTATTTTAAGGCTGTTGTCAATTGCGCAGTGATTAGAATGATTCAATCGCTAATAGTCCACAAACGTATTTCAATAAAATCAACTAAGTGTTACTATATGACTTTATTTACACGTTTACTTTTAATGCTTAATTTTAAGATATAGTGTATATTTGTGTTATAAGGATTTATATTTCTAAATATCATATCTAACTATGACAAATTTACGTTTTTATTGGTCACACATTACATGTGTTATAATTTCCGCATAACCGCACCTAACCTAAAAAACGATTAATTCGTAATAGAATTAACATGGCGGCAGTTTTAATATGTATTCTTTTACAGCTATTACGTTTCCCTAGGGAGAAGGGTGGGATCGTCTTGCGTAAACAAAACCTTAACTTTCCGATAATGTACCTCGGTTGTTTTGTTGTTTTATGTAAAGATCCGCAAAAGTTTAGTCGAGCGTTAAAAAGTATTTACTTTTTTATTTTCATCGTGATTGGAATTTAAATATATCGGCCAGCTTGATACGGCGAAAAAAAGAAACTGCATAAATATATAATGAAATATTGTATTGTAAAACAATTGAACACAAAATCGTCACTCAAATATACAATTAAATTTAAAATCAATTTTAGGGTTAAAAACAAAATATTGCTACTTTAATTTTTTTAATTCCATTCGACACGATTAATGAATGATATTCACAAACATTGAATGATTTTTTTTAAAATTAAATGATTATTTTATTGTAGCAAACATGGCCATCGTCAGTGGTATTTTTAAATTGAAATAATTTTATTACCATATAAAGATTTTCGAAAGTAAGATTAAAGCATTCCTCTTAATTTTTATGATTTGGTTATAATTAAAAATAATGTTAAACAACGATCAAAATAATTACAAGGACATTACGTGAAATACGAACGTTCCTTTACGATCAAACGTCGAGTTACTCCGTTACATCAGTACACAAATCTCCAATTTTACTGTGCATTCGCTTGTTTCATTTCACCGAACCAATTAGAGATGAAACGAGGCCCTTCCAATCCCGCCTCTTTGAAATTAACTTGTTACACCAGCTTATTACTTCATATTTGGCGATATCCTGCCGTGGAAATTTATATCTTACACCTCGCCAATAAAATCTTTTATGGCATGATATTTTCTTTACAACATTTTGCTTATATCTGCGTTTTCTCCCTCCTATTGAAGGTCAAGATTCAAAAGCCATAATTAAGGCGAAGCTCATCTCAATAACACTTTACAGTTGTCCTTACAGGATCTTGAAATATATCTCTTTATTAACCTCAATAAAGACTCTTCAAAATTTCATCAAAGAAATGAATAGGTCGTTGATGTTTCGAGATATTTCAATGTTTGTTACGCGTAACCCTGATCTGCTTCGCCGTCTTATCTCTATACCCGTAAAGAAATTTTAAGTAGATTTCGTCTTCGCGTTTTGAATATAAATTTGTTGTTTGTTCAATGTTAAAAGTAAAGATCTGAAAGATGCAAAAAAACCACTTTCTAACTGAATGAATTATTATCGTAACCCACATAACTCGTACTCCGCGTACACTGAGCAGCGCGGGTCAAGTAATAACTAGTTGCAATGAATAAAGCTACGATTGTGGCGAATGTATGCGATTCAACGCCATGCAGTTGTAATAGATACTGTGGCAACATTCTAGATCGTAGTGAAGCTGCAACATTACATATTCTGTTTGTGTACATATATGTACACTAAGAAAAGATACATTGAAAGTAGTCAATTTTTTAGGAGAAGAACAAAGAAGTCATCTCATCTGACGTACTACTACTAAGTTTGCACATCAGGGTTGCGAAATGAGAAAGAACTCTCCTCTCTCTCTCTCTCTCCCCCCCCCCCCTTCATTATTTTAGTTTTAAAATGAGGCCGTCACTATTCCTATAGATAAAATCATGTAAAAATTTAAATAAATGCTTTCAAACACATTTCCTATGCATAAACAAACACTCATTAAATCCAAACACACGCTGAATAGAAACAAATAGACGTAATACGACATTGAAATGGATATACAAAGGAGATACTATCAGGTATATTGACAGACAAGGTAGCGTATTGGTCATCTCGTTTGCGAGACCGCGACGCCGGCATGCCGCGGCGGGCGATAGACGTTGACTTGCGGTTTACTTGACTCACAACAAATCACAAACCCCGCTCACAAACTAGAAATGAAATTACATTCAGTGATCGTGCGACGTTTCTTATCCGTTGCACACGTAATAACGTGCCTAGGAGATAATAAAATAAAAGGTTTAGTAAGATTCTTTACGTTTTATTTCCTAGCTTTTTAAAATTTGAAAAGATTTGACGCATTTGCCGCTGAAATGACAAAAATTAGCGTCATCTAACATAGCCTATTTTAAAAAATACATGTGTTGTAAAAATGTCTCTTATGCATAATATTCCGAGAGTACAGGATGTTTTAAATAACTTATTAAGTTGTAAGATGGAGTTCCGTAAAGTAGTTAATTTAAGGTTCGAATGTCGGTACACCTTGTAACCCGTACATTCCGCAAGTTACGAGCGAGTTAGTTTGTAAATATGTTAGATAGCGTTTTAAAACTCAATTTTAGTGCTAATACACGCGAACTTCGCTGTTGTTTATGATTCGACTGCTAGAGAATGTTATTAATTAGTTGAGAAATCCAATAGTACTTTAATATTTTATAGCGACATGAGGAAATAATGACTGAGTATATGGTATTATGAGTTTTCCACAGTGTCACTGTTATGATGGAAACATAAATAGGGTGGGTGTCTCAAGAGAAATTACAAATTTGTTTTACTTATTACGTGAACGCAGCTATTCCGAACGGCGCGAAGGGTATGTCAATCGGTAGCCTAGCTCTTCGGAATTTAGTCCCAAAAATGGTAAATTTTGCAAAAACGGTAATTCGGTCACTGTAGCGCGTAAAAAATTCTGCAATATACGACAAATTCGTCACTTAAATGATGCGCCAATTGCTAGACTTATTGGAAAATTAGTCAAGAAGTTTGAAGACACCGGTTCAATATTGGAAAAACCAAAATCCTGCCCGGATTTTAGTTTTTTGTTTTGGTGCCGACAAAGAAATTCATTAAATTAGAACTAAGAGATCATGTTACAGCGGTTCCACAAATTATTTTCGTTAAACTTTTCAATCCCAAAAGATTTATAATCGGCCAACGTCGTCTGAACCCTGTTATCGTAGCAGGCATCAGGACAGATCGTTCAGATAATTTTCTAGCACCTAGCCTTTTACAGCGCGGGGAAAGTAGGCGTGACATCGGCGACACGGCTATCCGAAGGCGGAATGTTTGTCTTAAATCAAGCTTTCCGTGCTTTAATCTTACGAAGGTGCATATAATTCTAAAATAAAACTTTAGTGTGATTATGAATTTTCTAGTTTACAAAGAAATTTAAAACGTTGTTTAACGCCGAACACATCTGTAAGTAACTAAAGATTGATGAGTTATGGATGATCAGGTTTAAAAAAAATTGTTTACATTTATCATGATATAATTAAAACTTAGTTTACATACCTCCTACTCAACGTATTTATATTATAATGCTTTTCTATAATTCTCTTCCGTATTTAGAAATATAAAAAACATATTTGTGTGTAAAAAAAAAACATAACAGACACCGCAAGATGTTCAAAAATTTGGTCTTTTGAAAAATAATTCAATTTCGCGTGGATAAGAGTAGCAACAAATCTTTTTTACTTCACATAAACAATTCACGTTTCTTGGCTGAAAACAGTGATATTGTATCGAAAATAATTTACTAATACTTTTCAGGACCGGTCTGAAAAATATCAAAGTTCACGGTTATACTCTGTTATTTTCATTTGATCGTACTTAGATACGGAGTATATTGCATGCGACAACCCATGTCCGAGCAAGGGAACCGCGCCGTATCCGCGTCGCCGCCGCACGGACCAAAGATCTTATCGTCCTCAAATCCGAAACTAAATTAATTCTACTGCTCCGATTGAAACGGGAAATAGGCGATACCGGCGCAGGAAATTGAAACTTTCATTGCCGTTTGAAAGTAAACAGAAAGTAGAGCTGCAAAAAATGGCAAAGAAAAATGAAATTTTGTTCAAACGCAAAAAAATGAAAAGAAAAAAAAATGGTTAAAGTTACCGAGAATTGTCAAAAGATGGCGTTGTAAATTGATTATGCCTTGTGATAGGGAACACAACTTTACATAATGACTCAAGCGGCTACGTAGCTCAGCGGCTAACGCTAGCGGAAAGTTTCCTTATTGAATGTAAGTTCGGTTCTAGGACATATGAAAATTTTTTCAAATGTTTTCCCGTTGATACTTGGCGCCGTTGTCAAATTGTTACGATGCCTACTTCAGCGGGAATAGATAAGTTGGTGGTTGCAACAAGTGAAACAATATGTTCAATGTGACGTTCACTTCTGTTAGGCTTACCTACATTTTTAAATATTTTTTTAAACCTAATGTAACTTTTGTCTTCTCTAAAGGTGCGTATAAATGAATTAATACATTAAACAAATTTTAATTTATTAAATAACAATACTAGGTTAAAACTGTTAAAAAGAAATTTTCAAATCGATTATTTCAATTATGATAAATAATTTGGCGAATAATTCGTATAACTTAAATGACTTGTGAAATATGTTGTTGATACCGAGTCCGCAATTACGAGGCACGCGTAACGTATGCAAGCAACATACTCCCTCTAGTAATAAATGATACATATTGCAGTGAAACTTGCCAGGAAAATTAATGCATGTGAATGAAATAATTTCATTTATAAGAATCACGTTTCTCCAATCCTTATCTAATTATTTTGCAACGAATTAAGTATCGCTTGACCACAACCCCACTTGAAGTAAGTGGCGATGTAGTCGAAAAATGGTTCGAATGACTTTAGTCTATAAATGAATAAATAATTAAACGAATTTTTTTATTTATTGCCCTTAAACTATTCCAAATAAGTTTGAAATAGTGCTAGGAGTAGATGATTCATGACAAAAATCGAATGATGGTGAAATAACTATCTTACCATCCTGTACCCCCGCGCGTTTGGTTCCCTCGTCTTTTGTACAGTGTTACGCAAGAGGAGTAATTACAGGCGGTTAAACCATTAGCCGGCGCAATGTGGCCCTCGTGTAATTGTTACGCCACCGTGGATAACGCGTCTTTGTTTTCATTAACTCATCCGTACACAATGCTTCCTTTTGCCTATGAATTCATTTCATTAAATGTCACTTATAAAATTTTATGGTGATTCGCTCCATTTGTTTTATAATTATTATTTGTTTGATGTATAACTTTCTGTTACTTGTTACTTTTACCAGTTAATATAGTCATTATATTTTACGCTAAATTTACTGGTAAAAATTTTAATATGCATTTATTTTATGTATTTTACATAATTAGAAAAATCGTATAAACATATTTCAGATATTTTTACGGCTTCATTTTATTTTTCAGTATTTAAATAATAATAAACATTGCTACGTAGTGTCAAGACAAAGTGTTGAATTGCAAATAATAAATGAACATTTGTCATTATTGCAATTTAAGTATAAAAGTATTTAGCAAATTTCTTGCTTAATTGTATACGACCCCATTTCATGTACACAAATATTTATAAGAATGTAATATTTAATTTGTAAGCAAAATTATTTTCGAATAAATTTCGTCTTATTTGGCGGATATAACATATATTCATCAATTTAATATTTGAATAGTTGAGTAAAAAATTTTAATCGATACTTGCAATTAAATAAATACCTTTGAATTAAAAAAAATCGGATTTATTATGAAATATAGTTGTTTACGAAACCTCTTATGTTGTTAACGCCGGTTCTGACTTAACTAGTTGTTATTGTGAAAGTTACTTTAAGATTTAAGATATATTATGTATACACATTGATTACGTCCCTTACCTACAATACGCTTTCGTAAACCTTTGTATCGAGATAAGAATTAATTACATTATCATGCGATCTTCGATACTCTTATTAAAGCATACAATCTAAAATATACCATATTTTATATCACTTAAGTTATAATTGTAGGTTTTTTAAAGGTGTTTAAACGGAACCGTGCTACACAAATGTTTTTCTTTTTATTTCCACACTGATTAAAACCACAAGGGACGCGTTTTTGTCCACAGTTGTTCGGAGACTTTTTGATAACGTTACACACATGTATACAACCTATTTCAAGTGAAAACCTAAACTGTGTAAACAAACAAACGTTATTTGCCAAACACAGCGGCCTTAATCTTTTTAATATTTACATCGGAAATACAAATCTGCGAAAATTGTGAGATAAAATGAAGTAAAATTGTATGTGAAGCTATTGCTATACGGTAATCGGAGAAAATTTTGGTTACCGATAATATTGAAGTAATGACTAAGTTTCTAAAACGATTCATGAAATTTGACAACCCTAAATAAGAGCTTAAAAGTGAAAGCATCCGTTCGCTATGAGAATTGTAAGTACGTCTCAATGGAGCCCGCATGATTTATTTAGCAACTCCTCGGGTTAATAAGTCGAGACGGCTGTTAACGGGCGTTATCTCGTCTAATGTTACATTTTAATTATTCTATACTCTTATTCTTGATTGAATTGAATGAGATCTTTTTTTTAATTACATAACATATTCTATGTTAAACAGACAATGAACGAAACATATTAACTGGTCTATATATCATCTCATAGTATTCTTAAATAACGTGACAATAATTAAGTTTTCTTAGTATGTAAAGACATGTAATGTAATTGTATTTGTCATTGATTCATTATATGAAAACATAATTTAATAGTCATTAAAGGCCCTTCTCTAACGTCTATGTGCTTGTGTGGGGTTTCTTTTAAAATATTTTTCGCAAATTTATAAAGCATTTTATTTATATCACAACCATATATTAATTCGATAGACGAGTCTTACATAACAAAAAAAAATTGACAGCACAATACGGCGGGAGCACTACACAGAATATTACAGTGCGATCGAAACGTTAGCGTGCTGTAATCGATAGCTGTTTATTTTGCTTTGTTGCTAATTGACCGCCGCTTTATTGAGTTACACTAAATAGAATAGACGCTTTTTTTGTCTGCATTCATGCTACATAACAAGCTGATTGACGTAAGACCGAAGATATTATTGTAACAATTTTTCTAATACTACAGATTAAATAATATGAACACACAATTTTTGTTCACTTCTACATAGTGTTAAATAGAAATGTGATGGAATTCAGTAATATTGACAATCGGTGACAAGAAAGTGGTACCTTTTATTGTGACTCCTCTCCTTTTACGAAAAAGCAACAATTTCGTTTCATCATTTGACAATGTTTGCAAAAAAATTACTTTCATATTGTCAACATTCTATAGCTCCCTAATATAAATGATAATAGGATCTTTATGTTAGTTTGCAAGTCGTTGCCATGCGGAAAAATAAAGCGCGTTAGTGAAGTGAAAGTCAAAAGTAACGTTATCTTTATCTGTAGCCGGCATTGTCCTGCCGGTCAATTAGTCGCCGCTAGAGATAACGCGCCTCTGTAAAAGGAAGTGCTTGTGAATTTATTTGACATGAACAACCGCAGGCCGATTTTAATACGGGTTAAGTAATTCCTGTGAGCGATTATTTTTATAAACAGTACAATGTGGATAGAAGCATAGCATGTATGCTCTCACCAATATGAATTCCTATTAGTGGTACTGTATTTACTCTATAATATTTGAGTTTTTTTATAGAAGGAGCATAGAGGTATAGATTCGTCTGATAAGCGACTACTATCCACCAATAAGCATCCACAACAAGCAAATGAATTTCCAATGCCTTGGTTTATATAACAATTTAGGTTTTTTTTTTGCATTATTTTAAAAATTATAAGACGTTTTAACGTATTAAAAGAATTTCATCGTGCGTTATTTAATAAAACACAAACCCAATAAATAAACACAATTATTATTAGTAAGGAAAAAAAAAACAAATATTTCATCTAATAAAATGTGGACACTTCGTAAATCTCACCAATAACATCCTATTTATTATTTATATTTTCATTATGAACCAGCGTAATGAATATTGATGAGGGGACGTCCCGACCACTCGCAATAAGGAAAGATGTATGAGGGCACGAATTAATTGGGATCGGTAGCAATGTATATAATCAAATTAATTATAATTTGTGTCATAATTATTCAAATAAGCTCTCATCCCAGAATTGTCTTGATTTAATACAGATTGACATAAACAATAAAGCCTAAAGTTTCTCTCCTGCCAACCCTAATCGTTGACTGTCAGAACATGCGTGACATAGTATTCATATGCGGCCAAAGCACCGCCTCCATTACGCTCTTAAAGAGTTGTCGAGCGCGTCACGCAAATCTCATGCGCTGTCGAGCGATTGAACTAATCAATCATGTCTATTGCTGCTATCGGTACACTTTCGCTTGCCAAAATATATCATTTAAATTCATTGGTAATTTACAACATGGCTCCAACGTTCGTGTTACCAACATACAGATAAAAATTCCCATCTTATATTGTTTTTAGTTCATAAATATCATATGAAATTTAAAATGATTATTAAAACATCCCACAAGATGGAAGAAAGAGAAAAATTAAATGGCTCAATAAAATTTGGTTGCTACAAAAAGAGTACACGTAATGACAAGCTTGTAACTTGAAATGATCGACATTATTTGGAACATAACCTCCGTGAAATAGCGCGTTTATTGCTCTTTTGTCGTCGTAAAGCGTACGTCGAACCGCCGTCGCAGGCATCCATCAAATGAGGTGCGTTGGGCGCCTTATCCGCACAGGTAATGAATCTCTTTAAGGACTGGCGATAAAGAAAGTAGGTGACGACATTTGCTTCATTATGAAAAAAACATTCTCGCCCTTTTTACGTTTACATCTACATAAAACGGTTCTAAATACCATTCTATCGAACAGAACATTTTGTAAGAATAAGAATAATGTTATAGTTAAATTAATTGTATTTCGTTTAAGTCATTATTCTATTTTAATTTGCCTGCCTATGAAACTGCGGACTTTGGACAATTTTTTTAATCCTCCAACAATTTTTTTCAGTTAATATGTTTAAAAAAACCTACTTAGTAATTCTGAAATTCCTGTTAGCCTGTTAATGATGTACATAATTAACATGTATACATATCTATAACCAGGTATTATGGTTTACCGAAAAACCCCCAAAAATCAGGGCTATTATGCTATTAGTTGATCGGATCAGATCCGATCTCTGCGAGCCGGACCATGATTGATGGTGTTTTTATGTTATTACTAAAATCCCCTCTTCGACTTATCAGTAATGTCCGTGAGGACGGGGGGGAGGGGGGGGATTCATTTCGCTAATGCGGTTGACGTCTCGTCTGTAGTTCGTAGATAACGCTAGAAGCCATTTTCAGTTATTAGAACTGTTTCAACAGATCAAAGGAAACCTTACAAGATTATATGATGGGACTTTTAATATACGCTCTCATTCAATTTGTGTAATGTTAACTCACTACGTAAGTACGAAATATACACACTGACCTTACTAATTAATTGCATCTTGGTCGAAATATGTCTGATAATCGAGTTAATTATTGTAAAATATATATTTTGAAAAAGTTTTGTTTTTAGCCACGATGATAGGTATAAAAAATAAAAAGTAAATTTCGTAATTAGAAAACGACATCTAGTTACAGATTTAAATACATTTACTTTACTAGACAAAACTTTTCTGTTTTTTTTTTTAAATATTGTACATTACAGAGTATTAAATTTTAAGCGAGCTATCTCGCAACACTTATCACACTATAGTAGGTTCTAAATAGAAATTTGAAATAAAAATAGAAATTTTATCGATATATAATATGTGTAACAATAACCGTAAGACACAGCCCGGAATGAAACACGGATGCAATTAACTTTTTTCAATCGCTGTACGAATTTTCGCACGTATCGACCTTGAGTGTGAACAGGCTCTAACACGGACGTCTACTCCATCGTTATTAATACTCCGTGTTCATTTGTAACGCTTAGCAATTGCTTACGGTAGACCAACGTAATATTTAAGCATACATAAGCGACGAATAGGTGATTTTTTCTGACCTCGCTAGCAATAACTTTGTGTATCTGTGTGTCTAACATTATGGATGTTTCCAGTGGGCGGTATGTCGCGGGGCGGGGGCGGCGGCGGCGGCAAGGCGGCGACAGCGAAGCGCGTACCGCCGCCCGCGGTGCCCGGTGACGCCTTCGCCACGCCACACCACCGACACTCGGGCTCCAGCTTCGGTTCACAGGGCTACGCTTCCTGCGAGGATCAGCCGTACCCGCAACCGCCAGACACGCCGTCTCATACGAGAGGTCAGTATAACAAATATTACAAACCAATCGCAATACAAAGCTGGAATGCCCCAATGGGCATGTACATTGCTTGGGAATATCTTCTATTGTGTCTTCATAATTTAACTGACAAATTATATGACATTGATTACAGATGACCACTCAGACTACGGCAGCACTGTGTCGGGGGTGTCGGGCGCAAGCGGTAGCCTGGGAAAGAGCCCGGCAGGCGGCGGCACCTTCACCTTCCCGCCGCAGCCTCTCACGCACAAAGCTGCCGTCTACTACCACCACCAACTGGCGCTCAGCGACGACCAGGGCATTGATATGACACAGGTACAATACACTTCGATCATTTCAAGTTGTAGAAACATCTAACACAAGACCTCATGTAAGACAGATTTGAGTTATGCTTCGTTTTGTCTCATGATTAAATCAACTCTATTTCCATTTTGACTTGATCGTTTGCTAGCCCCTTGCAGAGATCATTTTTGTACATTTGCTGTGTTTTAATATTCCTAGAGTCCGGGTCGGGACAGTCCCGGGTCGTCGTCGGGGTCTGCGGGGTCGGGGTCGCGGCACTCGAGCGCGTCGCTAGACAGCGGGCGCGCTTCGGGCCGCCTGCCGCCCCACCACCACCACCACGCCGCCTGCCACTGCGGGGACACGGATAGAGTGCGCGCTATGATCTCACAAGGACTGCCGGTAAGTTGCAATCATCTCAGAACTTTTTGAATCATCGTAAGCATTTAAAAAAATACTACCTGCAAGAACATCCATAAAATTCACGAAAAATGTGTTCAGAGAAGGATTCATACCTTTCGCATATGCTTCCTGTCGGCAGAGGTACCATAAGTGCACACGGATGTGGTAGAGCACAGGTCTATTGCCATATCCAGCGTAAATTCAACTTCGAGTATCTTCAAGTACATGGGATATATTTTATTTTAAACACAGACAATTTAGCTACAATCTTTGACAACCATCTTTACGAATAAAACCCTTGTTTAATCAGGACACGGATATAATACACGCATGGCTAGCGGACATACAAATGGAGGAGTACGCTCGGCTGTTCATAGAGGCGGGCTACGACTTGCCCACGGTGACGAGGATGACGCCCGAAGACCTCACCGCGGTCGGCATCAAGAAGCCCAACCATCGCAAGCGGCTTAAGGCTGAGCTTGCCAACCTAAACGTACCCGACAACCTGCCAGATTATATACCGGTAAGACCAGACTCATTTTAACGAAAGCAAACGATAGTTGAAAATTGCTTATCAGGAAGCAGGACAAAAGTTGGTAGGTTTGATAGTTGAAAGAAAAGGAGGAATTATACAGGGATGTTTTTATTTTGCAGGGGTCGCTGGAGGAATGGCTGCGTCTGCTGCGGCTGGAGGAGTACGGGCCGGCGCTCGTAGCACAGGGGTACCGCACCGTGCATGACGTCACACAACTCGCCTGGGAGGTACGCACACTGATATTGACGCTACAGAACCAACGAGATGTATTGCGATAGAGGAATAGTCCATTTTGATCAGTTTAAGCTTAAATTCACTTAAATAACTTGGAATTGAATTTTTCAATTAGATCAATCTTAAATTATTATTTCTCAAGAGAAAAAGTATTTGTACAACAAAAATTTAAATTCTTATCATTCCTATTAATTATAATAATTTAGAATATCTTTTCAAATACGCTTAAAAGATATTAAAAGCTATAAAACTGGTAGTATAAAATATTTTGTGAAAACTTGCAGGATTTAGAAGATATGGGTATAGTCCGGCTCGGCCACCAGAAGAAAATTCTTCTGGCCATCAAGAGAGTGAAAGATATCAGAGCTGGCAAGAGAAGCATCAGCAGCCAGGGCTCGCTCGACTTCACGAGATTACAACCCGGCCAGGTCTGTACGACTTGCGTGCGCGTTGTTCACATTTGTTTGTAGTGATGTTTTAGAATTAGTCTCCTTATAGATATATATTACTTGTCAAATCGGACAGATAAACCCTTTGTATACCTTTGTTCTCTTATCAAACGAACTCTCCGTTTTATTTTTAGAAAATAATTTAGTTTTTTTTATGGTTTAATATAATTTTTACAATATTAAACAATAAAGCATCACTCCAAAACAAAGCTCCTATTATAAATTATAATTTTATTTTTTTCACGTCATTCATCCGCCATTTTAAAAATAAGTTACCGCCAAAACGCCTCCTGTCATTTCTCATTAATTCTCCTAACAGAGTTTAGTTATTTTAACAATTTAATTTCTTTTAACTGTTATAAAATAACATTCTAGTTTTTGTTTCACTAACGACGTCTAACTACAAATTATTACTACTAGTAAATCTTCTAATTAGTTAATTTTACCCAATTTGAAACACACTTCTGTAGGCGTAACCCCCAGGCCGCAGTCAAGGCTTTAGTTGTTAGTTCGATGTTTACAATGTACCAGCACATCTTGCTAAGAGTTTACTTTGCTGACCCATTTAAAAAAATGGACACATTAAGGGAAAATACGGTCCACAAGGACACGAAATTGGCGCGAATTTACTTCGCATTTGTTACATCTCTTCAAAATTAAGTTTTCCCGATGGGTTCAAATCCGTTATCATTTCGCTTAGACTTTTAGAAGTCTATATCCATCGCCATTTCTGTCGCTGAGGGTGTAAAGCAACTCTGCGATGGTACAGATTATAAAAAGACTAAATTGAAAATATATTAATTTTGTTTGTTTGTTTGATCTATTGGTTACACGTTAAATGTATCGTTGTATTGAAGCGTCGCGGGTCACAGAGTTGCCACTCCTAGCGCTCCATCACACCCAGCGCTGCATCCACCTCATACCACCGGCCCGAAGCAGCATGTGAATGTTTTGTTTTGTTTTCTTTTTTCAAAAAACACCAAACCGCACATTGGACATTATCGGCTAAAGGATTTATATCCGAGAGAGCTACATTACCAGCCGTGGGAGAGGCACGCCAGGAGTTACCATAAACCCCCCGATCTAAACTTTGACGCCATTTCTACGCCCCTGTGTGCCACAGACTTGGTTCCTATCCAGGTATGAACAAACATCCTTTGGCACAAGTCTTGTCAGTTTTGGTCTCATTGCACCCGAGCACCCGGCTTTTACGTGCACACCTTTTATTTGTTTTTTAATAGAGAACGCATTACTATCGATGTTTTGTGTCTGAATGAATTTCGATGTTACTCTTTTAAAAAAAAAAATATTTTACTTAAACGTTGCGAGTTGTTAAACACTTTGCCTGCACGGTAGTTATTACAACTATGTATTTATTACTTTTAAGTAACATAAAAGCTTTTCAAAGCATGAACTTACTGACAAAAGCTAACAACAAATAAAACTTAATCTACTTGTAAATAGAGCATTTTAATAAAGCATGAGTTACTACTAAGTATGAACGGAATATCCTTAAACTTAATTATTACAATTCGAAAATGTATTTAAAAAGTATTCTTAGGGCATTCTGTGTATTTCCTTGGCTACCGATTTATGTAACAGTTGAAATGCTTAAGAATAAATTATATTAAACAATTCACTGCACCAACAGATCCGTCACCCTCGCGGTAAGTCCTTGGAGAGCCTAGAGGACCCGTCGGAGAGGACGTCGCACACGACATTTTCGCCTGAAGCGGGCTTCTACTACGGCGGCGGTCAGTGGCGGCGTTCGTACGACGACGGCGACATCACCCCCACTAATGACAGCTCGTACGAAGGAGGGGGCACCCTGCCGCGACCGCGGGGCCTCGTCCGTCCCCGACCGGTCGCGAAGATACAAGCGACCCCCGCGTACAGAGACAAGTCGCCGGACTACACGTACGACGAGATCGCGTACTCGGCTCGGTTGCAACGTGTGGCGTACGGCGCCAGTCCTCACGTCGCGAGGAAGCCTCCGCCGGAGCCGCCCAAGCGACAGAGTTCTCAGTACGCTCCGTTCACTCGCTTCGGGCAGACGACTGTCGAGATTCACCCAGAGAAGAGCCTCCCGCTTAGCCTACCAGCGTACCCCAGCTCGGATTCCTTGAGCGTGTCGCTTGACAGCACGGGGCTACTGCCCCCGCCGCCCGCGCCCTCTTCACCGCCCCGGAGGTACGAAGAGGACAAGATGAGAACCGGTTCCGATGCCAGCTTTAAGGTAATTACAAACAGTATTAAATCTATTCAATTTAAATCGATTGCAGCCACTGTTGCGTCTCAACTTAGGTAACCTAGGAATTAAGCTTCTTTAAATCCTTTGCATTTTACACATGTATTATGAACACCTTAAACGTCTGTAAACCATCATTCAATTATTAATAGCGTGTGCTTTTCTTTACAGTCAAGCTCGAGCACCGAATCAGACAGCATTCCGTTCGCGAACGAGAATGCGGGTACAATAAAACAGAATCGGGGCCAAATCGGAGGTCGGCCGCATACAGTGGACTACGGACGCACCGCCATTGGCCTCTCCAGCCTCCCGCCGAGGTCCGCGGCCGACATGAAGCCGTCCCCCGCGCACGCGCTGCCCGAACACAAAGAAGAAGGCAAGAGTACAGAACCTGTTGACGTCCTCAATGACATAGGCAACATGCTCGCCAACCTAACTGACGAATTGGACGCCATGTTGGAAGAGGAGAAACGTCAAGGCCTGACTGATTCCTAAAATACGCTACGGTTGGATTCGTTTTAAAATGAAAACAAATTATGTTTCATTTCCAACTCGAATAGTTGAAAGTATAGTTAAGTGTCCATTTATTGAAACAATAAATTCCAAAGAATGTTGTACACGACAGTACATCGAGGTTGATGATTATCAATTTATAGAATATTTTATTTGCCGTTATATGATTTTTTTTGTACATTCAAAAGTAACAATTGGACATTTTTAATAAAGATCGATAATTAGTTCTAGATAAATGATTTCAGTACTTACTAGTGACAACATTTAATTTTTTATGAATTAAGATGACATATTGTGAAAGATGCTTCTTAATGCAGGGTCAATACAGTAGAGTTGACTATTAGTCCATTAGACAAATCGAAATGTAATAGAAATTATTGTTTTTGAAATATAAATTACAATTAATAGTTTAACAAAAATTATGAAATGCTCTTTACTTGCCTGCGTTTATTGTCACCTACCTCTTATTTATCGGGAGTTGATTTGACATTTCATAGAAACATACGAACATAGACACATCTACGATATTGCCAACACTACAATTCGGTATCTCTATGGTACATATTAATTTTGACATGAATTATTTTAAACTTGTAAGACATTGAAATGTTTATATCGGTTAATATATACAAATAGCATAAACTAATCGTTAATAATATTTTTTGTTGAACTTTATTTAATACTAATTAGTTCCTTATTTAACTTTGTAATTATCTGTGTTTTTTTTTGTATTTCATTTGGGGGATTATGACATGTTAGATGTAGTAAGGATCCATAACAGATGAGAATTGCTATTTTTGTAAATAAAGTTTTACTTAAATTATGTCATAGATAAAATATATCCCGTAGCTAGTTTTCCATGTACAATAAAATGTTAGGTTACATGTAGAATGGACTAGTTAGAATTTATACAAAATGATTAGAACTAGATATAGATTAAAAATAGTGACTTCAATAAATGTATCATAGTCTCGTCGTACGAAATAGATATACAGACCTCATCATAGACGTTGTATGTCAATCTTGTATTGCCTAAGGACATGCGCATTGCCATCTCATTAAAACTAAAAGAAATTGCTTGTCACTGTACGAACATTAATTATCTGTGCCTGTACTAAGTGCATAGACATTTTATTGTCCTTTTTGTCACTTACAAAGATTAAGGCGGTTTGTACTATTAACTAAATTTTTCGGAAATTAAATCGTTTATACTTTTTGCTGTAAAATGGTGACCGCCATCTTCCATCTCTTCACAAACGCATGTCAGTTTTGAACGTGATATCCAGTGGCCATAAAATATTTTTGTAATAGCAAATAAGTTTCGATGAAATATAATATTGAATGTTTTAGTTAACATCGTTACCGACAATTAACATTGCCATTGTGAACACAAAGTACAATAACATTTTGATAATACCCACAGACAGTCTCCGGGGGATGAAGTATAACTACATTTTAATAAATGTGTATAATGTAGCGTACTATGGAATATTTTAAGCTTCATAATGTAAATATCTGTTATAGAGTGTTTCTATACAGTCTTCTTTGATACCTAACAACTCGTATTTAGAAATTTTGTATAACTATCAATTATTTTAAAAAAAATGCCGTCACTCTATTAGTAAAGATTATGTTAAATGTCGCTAGAAAAGGAAGGTGCTAAACATGAAAACGTAAGGCAATCGGTAAAGTTTTAATGTCGCAATAGAGGTCGTATTAAAAAAATGTTTACTTTGCTTCTGAACTAGTCAAAGTTTTAGTTTCGAGTGGCGAGTGGCGGCTAGGGGCGGACGGTGAACTTGAAGTTTTACTATAGTTTTTGCGACAATATGTTAATGGCTGCTTAACATTCTCTTATTTTAGTTCAGTTCTTATTTCAATAAAATATTTGTAATATTTCAATCGTCTCTTATTTATTAAAACCTAAATCCCTTGAACTGAATTTATTGTAAACGCTAATCAAAATGCTTAAATTGATCTTATAAGGAAACAATGGGTACAAAGATCTATATTCTTAACATAATTCTATTACGATTACCCAAAACTATTGATTGAACTCAGTCTCACCTGATGTTTAGTCAACAACTTATACAAATAATTATTTTTTTATTTAATGATCAAAATAAAATTGATGCAAAATGATTACGTTTGTTTTTTTTTTATGTTTTCCTTCCAGGATTAAAACCATCCCGTTTAGGTTAGGTTAGGTTTCGCGGAAGATTGCGAAAGTGTTCCCGTCATCCTGTCCCCAAGGCGACGCGAAGGAACACCGCTGAAACCTGGAGATTGGTCGTCGACATTCATAACCACTGATTCGGAGGCGGGTACGCACCGCAGGCTAAATAATTTTTAATTTACTTTTACTTTACTTTTAATTTATTTGTTCGGCAAGGTGTTCTGATACCATACTTTTTTTCTTTGTTCTCTGCACGATTCCTTCCGCTTACGGCACGTTCGTAAATCTTCGTCACCGCTGGTAGATGAAGACGTTACTTTTTTCTTGAAAAGAATGACTATGAAATTGGACTACAACTTGCAAGAATTATATTATTTATTTCCGAACGCTAGCAGCGTTAGTTGTTCACGGAACAAAATTCAAGACGCCACTAAAGAGAATCAAAGCGGGCGCCACCTGGTGAACATGACGGCCGGAAATGGACTGCATTTCAGCGAAAGAGGACTGCAACGACTGAAACGCGGCCGGAAGTCAAAAGATGGTATCGCAGTATTGTTTACAAGGCCTCAAATATTGGCAGAAGAACATGATCTGCAAAATAATAATAAAAAAAGTATTTTTGCAAAAGGAAATATTTGTTTTACTGGACACATTTTTACCATTACAAACTAATTCTTTATTGAGTTAATATAATGTAGAAAAGACTTTTCAATAGACCTTTTTGAGATTATTAATTAAATTAAATTTTACTAACCGGTATCACAGATTTAAAGTTTAAAAAAAGTTTATACAGGGCTTACAACACATTTTTTTTAAATTATTTTGTGGGTATATTAAACAGTGCCTATTTTTATTTAATATGTTTACATATATCGTTGGTATTTTAGCAGTATTTTCCATTGTCATAAATTGGTTATAAAACCAATGCATGGTATAGATTATGTCACTTTGATAACATTGCAATTGGAATAAATTATACTCTGTGTCAATTGTCATCGTTGTTGCGAATTTAAGTTGCCTTGCGCGATCGATAACATAAATTGGGCAGATTCAGAGCTTGCGGAGGTCAGAGTTATTGATGGGCAAGCTTTGGCAGTGTAGTCATTGAATTGAATCTTTAAAGTGTAAAAATGGAGTCAGCAGGTGCTTACGGCGGTGGAAAAGCTGGAGGAGCTTTTGACCCTCAAGCTTTTATCCAGAGACCTCCGGTAATAGTCAGGGCAGTATGCTGGGTAAGTTTTACTTCTTTTAATTTTTGTAGTTATCATTTTACATTCAATTCATAAGACGAATATCTAGAAAAAATTAATATTGATGTACCAATCAGTGGATGTCGATATATATTATGGGCACTAATATTATATTGATTATTCCCATATAATTATTGGAAATCTGCTAATTACTTTAAAAAAAGTATAAAAAATGGTTTGTTTTTCATTAGGCTTACAGTTACAGTAGCATGTTACCAATCACATGATTGACCTTGAGCCATAGAATACATATTAGGTATTTACTTTTATGAATACTGCAATTAACATAAAATTATATTTGGTTGCATTTTGCGACAGTGTGAAATAATGCGTAATAGATTTTTATAAAAAAAAAATTCATCTTAAAAATTGTTTATCGAAGCAAAATATGTTTATTCAATTTTAAATTATTGTTTAAATTAAAATATTAATACAAAATGTATCACTTGGGTTTTAAACTTAGGGTACAGTAGTTAAGACTGATACTGCATGCCTCTAAAATTTGGAATTGGATTAACTAAATTTTAAATAGGTCAAACATAAGTAGCTTAGGTAACAGCTACAACTTCCTTCTTAACCTTAAAAATATTTCTATTAACAATCCTCTCTTAATATTACATTGCATGCATACTTTAATAAAAAAATAATTTTATAAACTTAATTTGCTTTTAATAAATGTCAATTTAACCAAAGAAATTATAAATGCAAATTACATGTTTGATAAGTAATGTATAGATAGTATAAATTAAGGAGCCATGACTTCATTCTACAGTAATTGTTTGCACAAGATACAAGGCTGCCATATGTTTGTTTAATTTTAAAATTGCACATAAGCCCCTTTTCAGAATCTTTATTAAATTTGCTCGTATTATGTCTTTCTATTCCATGCCACTTTTTAATATCCTTACTAGCAATCCGAGAATTTTAACTAAAATTAAATATCAATTATTAGACAGAGCAAGAGATGATAAAACCATGACAGAAAAAGGGCTACTGAAAGAATCTTGCTCTATCTTTATTGAAGAAGGCTCTGGAATGTATGTCCAACCTTCAACATATTTTCGTTTATGTGAGCTGCTAATATGTTGCTGATAATTGCTTAATATATTATGTTTGTTAACACATTATCACAAGTCTAGGTTACAACCTCAATTATAAAAATTATTACACTTTTATGCATCATTGACGAATAGGTTTAATTTTAATCTGAAATTATTTGAACATTTGTAGTATTGTTGTTATAATAAAATTGCAATGAATTTATTTCTCAGCTCTTCAGCGTAATAGTGATGGGCTGCATTTCGGCTAAGGGGTGGTACATGAACAAAGAGGATGGCAAAGAATACTGCGTCTACAATAATGATACTAATGCATGCAATTATGGTGTTGGCATATCGGTGATAGCTTTTGTGGCATCTATTGCCTTCATTGTTGGTGAATATCTGTTTGAGCAGATGTCATCTGTGAAAACTAGGAAGCATTATGTTCTTGCCGACTTGGGTTTCTCAGGTAGGTCTTATGAAGAACAGTGTATATACCATTTATCTTTAAGATCCACCATTTATTTTAAATGTAGTAAGTAATTTAAAATATTAACTGAAATGAGTATGGATTTTGGTTATAATTGACTGAAACAATAAAATGTAGACATATAGTTACGTAACTAACTTTACAACATTACATACTGCAGATGTCTAAATATAGAAATTAAATCTTAATTTATCTACACTTGAATCTTTGTACCTTTGTTAACGGTGACCCATTAACCTTTTTAATAATGATTGTAGTGGAGACCTGTCATAAGCCCCCACTCCCCATGTATTGTATGTAATAAAATGTTTATTGGATCTTGACAAATGCCAACAGTGTAAATCTATATTGTTGTACCTTTTATTACATTTTTATCTTTATTGCCAAAGTTACAGGTTTTTCTAAAATTTATTTTTATACAATGTAATGCATAAAAATAACTTTTAGCAAATCATTTACTTGTTGAAATGATAAAATTGCTTTGCTTACTTTTCAAAATTAATTACGCAATAAAATACTAGTATCATAAATTCATGAGTTTAAGAATATGATTACCCACTTATCCTCTAATAATATACATTTAAAAAAATTTTATTTTATTTATTTTGAAATTGTCAAAGAAAATGCAAGAGAAGTCTCGCCTTAGACTTACGTAACCAGCTCGAGCCATGAGGTTATTTTTATTCATTAATCCGAACACGGCGGAGTCTGAAGCCGATCGTAAAGATGCAAAAGTATATTCCTCATTGTCTTACTTCTTTTTTTCTCGAATCGTTTTATGTGAAATTATTTTTACTTTTTGTATCACACATGAGATGGCTACAGATATGGGGAAATTTGTTTGAAACGTAATCTCAGGCAAAACGATTCGGATTTTTATAATTCTTTTCGTATTGAATTTTATTATAACATTCATCTACAATATTTCTTATATCCTTTAACATTCCAGCGTTCTGGGCCTTCTTGTATTTCGTGGGCTTCTGCTACCTGTCTAACGCGTGGGGCAAGACCGACAACCCACCAGTGGGCACTGCCAACAACATGCAGGGCGCCATAGCTTTCTGCTTCTTCTCTATATTCGCTTGGGTAAGTTTTGATTTGTGGTTTCCTTTACTGGTGACGGGCTGTGTGTAAATAATTAAATAAATTGGCTTAACTCGTTTACTTTATTATAGGTATCGACAACTTTCTGACTTGTTGAAAATGAAAAATACTTCTAGTTAGCGAAGTAGAAGTATTTTATAATTATATTGTAAGAATATTGATTGTGATGGGCTGTGGCCACACATTACGATAAATATTATTTTAACTATATCAATTAGTTTGCTATGTTATGCATGTCTCTGTCCATACCCTTAACTAATATACATACAACATATTGCTAATTATTAGTCTTTTTGGTGTTAAAGAAAAGTCTTCAACTTAAATTTTCCAGGTGGCGTGCGCGCTGTTCGCATTGCAGCGGTTCCGTATGGGCGCGGACGCGGCGTTCGCCCCCGCGTACGAGGTGGAGGGCGCAGTGGGCAGCCCGGGCAGCTTCCCCGCGTACCCCGGAGCCCCCGGCGCGCCCGACCCGCAGCCCGCCTATAGCGAGCCGCCTTTCACACAGACCGGTCAGTTTTATTAGTTCATATTTTAGCTACCTCAATGTGCAGTTATACGATGTGGTCGGGTTTCGGAATTCCGGTAGGTTCGCCCTCTAGCACATCGTAAAATGGAACAACTTAACGGACAAAAGTGACTGCACTAGTGGCACCTCACCGGTCACCAGTGTTCCAAAAACAGCGACAAGCAACATTTAATTTTTGTATGAAAAGTTGAAAAAATAAAAAAGACAGCTAGTGTGTTAATTTCCGACACCGCGTCTTGGTCGTCAACATCAACCGTCGTGAACTAAATAAAACGTCCCAATTGGGACGTGTTCGAGTCCTTACTTCGCATGTAACAACAAATCAGTTATTCGGTATTATATGATTATTCAATGTTTTTTTTTATTTAAGGTAATATCGACTACACGGCCCCCACCTACTAGACGGAGGAATACCAGAGGCTACGACTACCGCGCATTTATTAATTTGTCTATATGTTATTAAGTCATAATTATAACATATACTGTTATATGTTGCCGTTGTATGAGGAGAAAAAATAACACACAACACATAGAAATTAATTTTTAAATTCTTCAGAGAGAAAGATGGTGTTAAGTTATTTTTTAAAAGGGTCATAACTATTTGCATTTCTTTTATGAACTTAAATGTTTGAAAAATGATTACTCGACAAATGACTAAGCAAAATTTAATGGAATGTTTCTAAGTATGAGAAAAGCTATATTTTCTTATTTCTCATACAACATATGATATTTAAGTTGTATGCAAATATTTGATATTTAAAGTGATGTAATAATTATGACTTTTTTATTCTACCGACACCAAAAGTCCATTAATTCAATGCGGTCAGTATTATTTTTATTAAATTTACTAACATTACTTAAAAATATAATTTTACTTTATTAATTGCCATAAAATATATTTTAATTTTTATAATCTATGATAGAAAAAATATGACCGGCTTTTAGGTAAAAACATATATAAATATGACAATATCGTCCCATAAAATGTAAATAGTTGGATTTAAAAGTTACCAAATATATTTTTTCCTTAGTGATCTATAAATTGTGATATTTTGTTTTGACGTTTGGTTATTTATTTAAATTTTGTCAGTGACTGTACCGCGCGCCATTCGACAGTTGTTTTGTCAGTGACTGTACCGCGCGCCATTCGACAGTTGTTTTGTCAGTGACTGTACCGCGCGCCATTCGACAGTTGTTTTGTCAGTGACTGTACCGCGCGCCATTCGACAGTTGTTTTGTCAGTGACTGTACCGCGCGCCATTCGACAGTTGT
>JAABKM020000002.1:1509382-1541367 GCA_016277805.2 Papilio aristodemus | reverse complement strand
TAAACAGATTCACAAAGCAGGCAAAAGAGTCAAACTAAACTTAAAAACATAGAACATGTTTCCAAATCGGCGCATTCAAATTTATAGCTTTGCTATTTAAATTTTGAATGATAATAAAAAAAAACTTATTCTAAAAAATACAAGCTTTTATCTGTAACATATAAAAGCATAGCGGAGCAATATTATGTTCAATTAGGACCAAAACTATTTAAAACATAAAACTGACCTTGTTTAAGCAACTTTTATCTTAACTAAATACAATTTTTTTACAATCGATATACAAAACTATATATGAATTAATGCACAGTATTCAAAACCAAAGGAAGTCAGAGTTAGCTCCACAACAGTTAAATTATAAAATTGGTAAAAATGTATCCATAGTTCATTATGAATATATACACAAATCTCCTTTGGGTTTTTACCCAGAGGTTTGTTGCATGACAAGTTTTCCTCCATCTACCCTCATATTTTTTTAATGTTCTGAAACTAGCAACTTTCTATTATGTGATACAAGGAATATTCATAAGTTGTATAAAGCTCCTCTAAAATGAATAAACTAAATAGTTCCATTACAAAAGTGGGGTCATGTAGACTTGTGGCAACAAGACAAGAAATAAAAACTAATTTGATAGAGAGTAGGTTCAATAAGCTAGAACTTAGACAATGAATAACATAATACATTCATCAAGAATAAAATGGTCGCTTTTTTATATACTAGAAGGCGGCAAACAAGTAACCAATATACCTAATGTGATGTGACTACTACAAACAGACACAGTTTCTGGATTGCTTAAGAGAACTGGGGTGTCTGGAACGATCCATATGTTGCCCAAATGTTTAAATAAGTGTTACTAGTAGTTATGGTAATGTGGCCTACGAATATTAACAATTCTAGTTACACTTAAGTGCTAAACAAAATTAACATCTATCTTTTAATGATCTTACAAAAACTATGTTAAAACTTAAAATTAGTATCACTATACCGGTATAAAAAGGAACTAAACATATAAGTTGTACACAGATCTTAGAGGCGCTTTTAAATTTGACTACACTATAGAATTATACAAATCTACAGTAAGGTGGAGTTTCCCTGAAATATAAAACTATTAAATTGTACCTATAAACATTGTTGAAATCTGAACTAATGAATTGATTGTCATTTACACAAGCATTAAAAATATAATATGATACTCATGAAAAGTACTGAACTGAAAATTTTTTGAACTTCTACTATGAATTATTTTAACTAATTGATTACTTTGCATTACTGTTTTTCTTACAATTATGCCATTTTATGGTTCATAGACTATTTCTTAACTGGGATGTAAAAATACTTAACTAAATTTTCTATAACAAATGCAGTGGGAAGTATCATTCTTAAGATTATTGTGACAAAATATTTACAAATTCATTTTCTTCATATTACACTTCACTCCAATAACTGCGTCCAGAAGCAAACAGACTTAAATTGAAGCTATCTTTGTATAAATCAAACAGGCTTGTGCCTAGAGAAAGTTGATCACAAACAAAATTACAAACATTCTCTAAGCCCTGCCTGTAAGCCTGTACTACTTTTTAGCTTTTGCTGAGTTCCCTTGTTTGTTGGGTGGGGCCCATCTCAATGCAGATCGGTCGACACACAACCGGGGCTTTTTAAAATGGGGACTAGCCAATTGTTCCGCCACTATCTTTGGTGTTACACAGATCACATGCTGTCCTTTCCAGTACTTAACCATGTTCATGCATTGTAAGGTAGTTATTATATCAGTTTGGGATATACCTGTCATTTGACTTAAATCCTTTATGCTCAAGGTACCTCTACTGACACTTAACACTTCCAGCAACACATATGACCAATATGATCTGTAACTTAACTTGCCTAAATCTGATAATGGTTTCTCTGGACTGCCTACAACTTGCTCTAGCCTGGACAGCTCATAGCTGAATGCTATTAAAAACTTGCCATAGCCTTGTCTTTGGTATGGTGGCAATGTAAGTATGCAGGCTACATTATTACCTTCGGGGGAATCTTTTTCCTTTGAAAAATAACCAACAAGATGCGCTCCATATCTGTCAACTTCACAAAGAATATAAAATAAAAACTGTTCTATATCAAAATATAATGTTTTGTGATCTAAGAACAACTTTGCTAGTAGACACAGATTTTGACAGTAAATTTTGTGTTCTCTGCCATCAGCTTCGAAGATCGCCATTGTGCCTTTTCTGTATATTTCACTCCCTTGTGGTTGTTTAGCCGGGCAGTGTCCTAAGTGGTTTCGGAATGTTTTTTCCATCTTTATGTATGTAAGACAAAATTCGCATATCCATAGTTTCGATTGCTTTCCATACTCATCGGGATATGGACTGAAGTACCAAGTGTCGATTTCATATTTGCCTATTTGAATGCGGTCTATGTATTTAACTTTCGTGATAGCTTCATGTTCCTTTTCCAACGCCGCGGTAGTAGGATCCATCTCTTCGTATGTTTTTTGTATGTGATTGATTTCGTCATGTTTACGTTTTTGATTGCGCGTTAATTTGCGCCCCGATTTGTCGGTAAGAAGATGGTCTGAATTTATATTGTTAGACTGCTCGCAAACGTCAAACCTGTCGGACATAATCCGGTGGCGGGAAACCCATTCGTCGAGACGCCGATCGTAGCCCACATAGTGTACATAATATTCGAAACAGGACTCGCCGGCATTGTACCGCGTTTGTATAATCTCTGCCGGGTGCCATGACTCATCGGAACGCCGCACTAAATAATGCTCTCCGATATCCAAAGGCTGTTGTTCTTGAGTCGATTCTGATTCCTCGTTGTCAGTGTTCCTACATTCAGTGTTTGGTAATTCATCTTTCACTATAGGTTTTTCAAATTCCTTATCACCTTTAGCCATGTTAGAACACCCACATTGAACGAATCACGCAATACCGCGCAACATAGTTTATTAAAGTAGCCATGCCATGATAAATAAAGCATAGACTAGATAACAGATTATAGTTGCTAAAATGTATTTTAGCAAAAGTATCCCCCCCCAAACACATTCAATTGTTGGTACGAATTAAATATTATTTTAATTTAAAGAAATTCCGTCAACATTTATTTGATTATAATATGAATTAATTACTTACCGAGTTATCAAAATATCTTAAATCTCACAAAGGTTAGTGCATTAAGGTTTTTGGCATAAACCAAAAACAATTTTTACTTTTTTGTGAAGTATGACTAGGATAAGAAATTTTCTACCAATTGGTAAAATTATTGGATAAAATTTATTAAAAAAAGAAAACTTTTATTTTCGAGACAACATTATTTAAAAAAAATAATCCAATGGCTAAGTGCAATTAAATGATTTCAAAACACTTGATAGCCGTAATAAGATGTGAGTTTGGACTAATCTAGAACTGGGCTGTGCTTAAAACTCTATAATAATTTTACTACAGCCAGACAAATTTTGTAAAATTGGTGGTTTATTAATAATAATAATAATAAATATAATTTAAAAGTTTATATAGACATAGTTAAATGTTCCTATTGTTCAATCATCGTATTTTAGGAGTATTCTACCTGAATTTTAGTAATATTTCAATTAAAATGCGTCCACACTGTCACTGTGTGCACAGTGCACGTAATCGCCATCGGCGAAACGTCTCGTAGTAGTGAACAATTTATTTTTTGAATATAGTTTATACCTATTGCTTATAAAAGATATGAGAATTGTTATTATCACCTAAAATTGTGCCATTAAAACTTCAGTGTTGCTTGTAATGCTGGTGTATTATTACAATTACACGTGATTGCAAGTGCAGTGCTTGCCGATTCAGATTGGTTTCGAAGCCTTGTGATTTTCGTGTTCTATTAGTGACAACGGTCACCCAAAACTCAAAATGCAAGCGATTAAGTGTGTAGTTGTAGGCGATGGGTAAGTTTTCACTATTTGTCTACTGTTTCTATCTTAGCTCTATGTATATTTTATGAAGGCGTTCATTAAATAGTAAACTATCTGACGTCATATCGATACATTTGTGTCGTTTCCAGCGATATAAACGAGGGAAATTCAAAGAAACGATAATGAGTATTTTCTTTATCAAGTGTTCGATTTAGTATCTGAAAGAGTGAGATTTAAATATTTGATTAAAACAATGTAGATGTTTATTGTTTTATGATTCGATTTGGTATCTTAGCTTGGCGTACAGATTATTATGGGTAGACATATCTAGTAGAAATGAAATATAGGTAACATTTGAGAGACTTTTGTTATGAAATTATGATATTGTCATTTAAATGAAATTAACTGGTGTAATTCTTTACTGTACAAATGTACTTGGTTTTAAAAAACAATATTCATAAAATTAAATTTAAAAAATGCGTACCTTATTTACTGGAAATAAAGTTAATAATATTTTAGCTTTATGTATACTTTCTGCAAATAAAGTGTCTTTTAGCAAATAATCCTATTCATCCTACAGTCTACATAAGCAAAATTCAATTTTTCAAATTCAATCAAATTTAATCGTAAATACTTTATATTCCAAAGCAAACACACTATGTTATGTGTGATAGTTTTTTTTTGTTATATTCCAAAAGATAACTTGTTAGTAAAAGGAAGTGATAGAGTGTTATCTTTGCAGGATGGAAAATGAATAGATGCTTTTAGAAATGTTAAATTATCCATTTGTTTGTATCAAACAATAAACACGGATTCAACTATTATAAGTGGGTGGTAACTAATATTTAATTAGATAATGGACTTTTTTCATTTGTTTTTTATTATTTTACTGTTTTTAATGTATTTTTAAAATACATAATTGATCCTTGTTATTATATTTATTAAATCATTAATGAATTCTTTATATTTGTCAGAAAGTAATCTTTGTTGTGATCTACCCACTTTTAATACAGATGTAATCAAAGCTGTCTTATTTAGCTTTATGGTTATTGTCAGCTCCTCAGGGTTGTAGCATCATGTAAAATAGCATATGATTTTAATTTGTAATGTTCCTGTTGTATGGATAAAAGAATTATCTGAACCCGAGATTAAATAATTCAAACAAACAAACTCTTCCACTTTAATGTATTGATATCGCAGACATATGATTTTCTTACCTGTCAAAGTTCAATGCTGCCATGTTATTCTCAATTATTATATATCAGGTAATGTTTATTTAATATATCTTGGCAAGTTAAATAACCACATGGTACCTCAAGTCATGGTATGCACACATATGATCTTGGAAAAAGTTAAATATGGTAGTGCAATTTTATTCCTCTAGTATACGTATTCATAGGATGCAATGTTTATTTAAAATTCATCACAAAAAAAAAAGTTTCTTTGTTAATATAATTTATGGCTAGAACTAATTGCAATTAAGTGGAGATTCCTTATGTCTTTAAAAATGTACTTTTTTAAACTATATTTTAAATTGGGTATTTTTACTAAATTAAGTTAACCTTCATGGATAAGGTAAATTAAAAATTGAAATGCTAACAACAATTTTTGATGTCCCTACCTTGGATTGACCTCAGATTGCTAGCATTGTAAGAATGTTAAATGGTTATAAACTCTTTAGAGTTTATAACCATTTAACATTGGTCATACGTTTTAACGTCTTACGAGGAAATGTTTCCGCCAAATTTGAAGTCGTTGGAATGCACACGCATAAGTCATGCGATTCGAATGTTGCGTAAGACAATTAAACAATCACGTACGGTCTATGAAAAAAATTGATTTCGCCATTGCCTCGCGTAAGCCAGGCCAGTGGAGTAAACGCTAATAAAAATATTATTTATAGTCACACAGCAAGGTCTTTGGCGTGTTTTCTCAAGTCATTTATATTTCACGCTGTACTATTTTCTTCTGCGTTTTATGTGTATTTTTGCTCTTGACATATATTTCTTTGTCTTGCGTATTTTAATACGTAACCACGTGGTTTCTCAGTAACTAACTGAATATTGATGTAATGCAAAATATTCGTCAATCTCCTTGGTATAGTTTATTTCATTCTACTTTTAATAATAGATTTAAACATTTAATGTCGTTATCATTCTTTTTAGTATTCAGTGAGACATTAATTATATTTGCGTTTCACTTAGACTGAAAGGCAAACGACAACTGAATATCCAATACGACCAGACATTATCGCCTTCTACTGTCACTAAATGGTAAAACCTAATTAGTTCATAGGTACTGCGTTCATCAGCAATAATGTAATAATAAAATAAGTGTTACAATTAAAATCAATTTATGGTGTAACTATTGATCGCTTATTGGAATGAAAGGTGGCGGCCTTAAATATGTAAGCATCGTGGCATATGTTTAGAACGTGATAATTGAGAAACTTGCATGTTCCCAATACGGCAGCCCGGTCACTAATCTGAGCGGTTAGAGAGTGGCGCGTGTGAAGAAAGTGGCCCTCCTGATATTACTGCCCATACGTTAGACCGGATGCAATCGATTAACACGATCGATTTTAATCTATAGTAAAAGTGACCCACATTCCTACCTCCTTGACAGTATAGCACACAATAATTTTACAATGTCATTAATACTAAAATGTAAAATATATTTATTGATATGCATTTATTTTTATATGCATACGTTGCCTGTTTTTTTTTTTAATTTAAAATACAGGTGTTTTATTTCGTAAAATAATGGTCTGATTGCATTTTAAAGTTCGTTTTATGAAAACTTTACCTGGTAAGATCTATATCGAGGCAAGTCTGTTTTTATTCGGCTCTTCAAAACTTCTACGAAAAACATGTTTTCATGAGAAGTTCTCGGAAAAACCCTCTGAGATTTTTGTTGATGATACTGGAATATATTTTCTGCTAAACCTAACTCTAATGTTCCACAAGTTGTTTAAAACGAATAATTGTTTTTAAAATAACTCCGTTGTAGCTTTAGTAATAATTTTATTTTTTTACATCTTACTTCGTATTACAGATAATTAAATTTTATGGCCTAAAATAAAACAAAAAAAAGTCCGTGCAAAGGTTAAATATCTCTGTTAATGTTTTGCGAAAAAAAAAGTTGTTTTTAATTCGAAAAATTCCGAATGCGGCGGTCCACGATAAAAAAGTACTAAAACATTATCATACAAAGGGTCCGTTTTATAAATGCAGATATAAAAGGGATATTGTCCCAACAAAACGTAACGAGTGACAAGCTCAAACGTGTGTAAAAATTTGAATACACCGGAATAAGGTTTAACTTTATATTCTGGAAGCACAGGATGTTCCAACTTTCATTGTTCGTTAGACTGAAATTTGTCAAGCTACATTTCATTTTTTTTGTTTTTTTTTTCAAATACGACAGTTGTTTTCTAATCTTCGTAATAATATAAAAGGACGAGATTTATTTGTGTATCGTTTCCTTATGTTTTTATTTGCTTCCTGCCACTTCTTTGCTTCCTTGCTTCCGTCAGCGGAAAGCCTTGTCGATTTTACTGCGATCAGCGATATTTTTTAATCCGATACTACTTAGTAGTTGAACATTTTACAAATTTTTAAATTTTTGCCATTCCTTTCAAAAATCTTATTACTTAATTTTATTCCTTAATTTATAATAAGGGCCTTTGAACATTTTTATGACTGTATTTATGATAGAAATAATATGCTTCTTGCAATTACATAGAACTACAGTTTCATTCATTTCATCCGTATGTTTACAATTATAGCTGCATTAGCGGATGCAGTAGCTATTTATTTTTTGCCTTAACGAGGCAGATTAAGAATGACGGAGATGAGATTATGATAGTAAAGAAAATAAATTGCTTTTCCGACATTCAATTTTCTTTTTGCTAATTTAAGCGGGTTATCCTTACATTACACTTTGCACAAGAATAATTTGGTATCTATGTAAGTTCTTAGAGCGGAACTATCATCTAACTCTAGATTGTCTAATTATATTTTTTTTGTATCACGCAAAATCTTAAGATTCCCTCTTCGGAAAAGCGTAGCACGTAGCACTTTTCACACTAAAACTTCTAAGTGAGTGAAGTCTAACCCATTCTCGAATGCGATAAGAAAGTTCCGAAATCCACAGAACGTACTAGTGAAATAAATAAAACGCTGTAGTGTATTAACCACTTTATTCTACAACACGTATATAGTCTCTATAAAAAGTAATGTATAAGGTTTGTTATAGATTCCATAGAGATGAGTATTATTACTAGTCCGCTTCTGTTACGAAACTAATTATGTTTGTTGTCCGGTGCAGCCGACCGTGGTACAAATAAGTGACGCATCGTAGATTCCAACTGTAAGAAGGTCAATTCTATTGTCGTTTACACGTTGCTAAGATTCTTTAATTCGAGGACAATTTAGTATAAATAATGTTATGTTTTAATTTTTTATAATAATAATAATAATCTATTAATCAGTTAAGAATAAGCAACTTAATAAAAATATATAAAACATGTAAAAGAGGAGTACTACAAACACTAGAAATTGATATATTAGAGTATGATAGGATTGTTATTGTTGAATATGATGGAACTTGTTACTTTAAAGAAATGTCCAGTTTGATGTGGTAAACCGCAACAATAAAATGCGTTAACCACATTCTGACCCTTTTATTTCTGCTCCATCGTGGTAATGATCTTTCGATCTTTGATTGATCTTATAATTGGTATCGCTTGTTGAGAGCACTTTATCAAAATTGGCAGTTGAATTTGATTTAAAAACATACCTCACTCCCCGTACTCCCCGAAGGGACGTACCCACTTTTCGCCGTATATATCCGTCCGTCCGTATAATGTGATAATTTGCTTTTATTTTTAAATGTTCTTTAAAAATACACTAAAAAATGTTTTTGATTCGTCTTTTATAAAAAGTGTATAGAGATAGAAATAAAAAGTGGTGATTTTATAAATTACCAGCAAACCTAATTCAGTTATTTCTTTTCTCATTATATCAGTTATGGTTATATTATAAGTTTACATACGTGTATCATTTTAAATAGTCCTTCCTTATGAGTTTGAACTCAGATGTTAGTTGGAGATAGCTAACCGCTAGCCGTGGAGACGTCAATTGCGGTTGACTTTTCTGTTATCCTATGTTACAGAGTGTCGACCGGAAAATCAATATTGCAATGTCTGTAGCAACGTCACTAGGGACTCGGCAAATTATCCGTCTGTGACGATTGCTGTGTACTGTGTACCTCCACCGCAAATTTTATAATAGTCGGATTTTGTGGTAAAAGTCTAGAATTATACTTAGGTTACGTAGTGCTTGTCTACATAAGTTAGAGATAACAGATGTTGTTATAATAGAAGTGTTATTCGATTAATAACCTTCCGATTGCCAATCAAATAACACCAGGGAATAAGTTAAAAAGGTAACGATTAAAAAAGGTTTTACCGCAAATATTTGAATCGTTCATAATTGATCTCTTATTGCATCGAATTGTAAATGAAAAATACATATATCCTGTTCAATCATTATGCGGTAGAAACGTAGTTTAAACGAGATAATGTCGTACTTAAATAGTCTTGTAATAACAAGGACTATGTCCATAAATTCAAGAAAAAATATTAAACACAACCTTTTCTCTTCGTAAAAATGTTACGTTTGTCTAAACTTTTGTACTTAAAATTTCCTGTGTATGACCCTTTTGTTCCCACTAGGCACGAATAAGTGAAACGCATTATATTCGGATACAAAACAACGCTGACTGTTGATGAGAAACCAACACCTTACAATACACGTGTAAATAATGTTCAAAAATATAGCAGTTTCGAACGTATCTCGGAATTTGACCTCATTCGCCCCGCGCTACCTCTAATTAAGCCCACAATGTATGTGTATTCGGGGTATTAACACGTTACCTATAAACGATAGGAGATAATGGTTACGATTCATTGCTCTACCAATTGGTATACTATTAATTGTTTAAAGGATGATTTTCTACATATGTACAGGGTGATGTTAAAATGTGCGTGTCATGTAAATAGATCAGTTTTTTTTTTGTAATAATAACAATAATTTTACTTATAATGTATACCTTTACATGTCAGAGGTAAATCTGATTAGTAACAGTGCTAAGTACTAAGTCCGTGTAAATAGCGTATTACACACCGAGTCGTTAGGGATAACAGAAGAACTTTGTTAGTATATTCTGGATACGTAAATTTTGATGTTTGGAATCTTGTTGTGAATTTTTTCTATGATATTCTTAGTATTATGTTACAATTATAATTTCGTCCTGCCAATCCTATTATTATTATTATTATTATTATTATTATTATTTCAAGATTCGTAACAGTACCACATTATTAATAAAAATAAAAAACAATCACAAACTGGACATTTAAAAATGTATTATTTCAAGCATACAAAGTAATACGAAAAGCTTCTTAAAAATGGTAATAATTTATGTTAAATAGAGAAAAATACTTGTAGTTACTTTTTAAGTGACTTCAAGAAGTGGTTAATAATGTCATGTCTAAAATTATTTCGTATAACATAGAATTAATAGGCAAAATAGATTTATTTCCATAGTTATTGTTGTTATATGGAACATAAAATAATTCTGTATCTAAGTAAGCTACTATATTTCATAGCATTAATTTCCTGCACTTACCAGGAGGTTTTAATACGTTTAAAATTTCCTGCAGCATGAAAATGGCGGCATTTGTTTCACATTTGCCGGTTAAATAGGACTTAACATAAATCTTTGAATAACTTACGTGAATAATCCGTTAATATCTAAACGGGTCATAACCTTTACTGCATACCTGCTGCATCTCAATAAACATTCCATTCCTTTATTATCAGTTATATTTTTTTTAACGAATTCAATAACAAATGTACATAACCTTATTTTGTGGTGTTTTTTATTATTAAAAAAAAACATATCTCACGTCTATATCCTCCGAAGGGGTAGGCAGAGGTGCAACTTAGTGCCAACACATATGTTTTTCCGTCCCATGATGTGATAGGGGGCGAGCCTACCGCCATATCGGGTACAAATTCCTAACTCCGGGCTGATATGAAGTTGAAAAACCCAATATCATTTTTCCCAATTTCGTTTATTATTATTAATTCCTGATGTTTCGTGAATTGGGACTGAAGAGTTATTTTATCTATTTTTTTTTACTGAAATGTATTCTATGGTTGCTCTTACTTTTGACTTTCGCCTTGTAAGTGTTCTATTTGTTTTTTTTTTAATAAATCTTATTATTTTCATTCAATCTGAATTCTTTTAATTTGTTTATATTATCACTTTTCACTGCATAGTTGCTAGTTACTTATTATAACTAATTACTTATGCTCGTTTCCGTAATCCATCTGAAACTTTGTACATTTCAATGTTTTTTTTTTGTATTTACATCTCACTTCACGAACATTAAAAGGGCTCTTTAGCAGAATTTCATTCGAAAACACGGCATAATGAAGGAGGGAATATTACGGAGCACTTATTAATGGACTGGGCTGGCTTTTCAAAAATATTGACTCATTGCTGCACAGACATTGAGTTTTACAGCATTGAATGTGAAAATATGAACTGAGAAACATTTTCATTTCTAACTATTTTTCTTTATTTTTAATTAAAAAATATCATTCCATAAATTCTTCACAGCATAAAATGTCTTTTTTGCCTGGTATTTAGGCTTAAATTAATTCAATACGACACCACTGTTTGGATGTACTCATTAGTTTTGTTAATATTATGTATCGTAGTCGGTGAATGACATTAATGAAGATCAATTATCTGTATACTTAACATTTCTTTATATTAAATCTATAAAGTTAATTCACGGTATCTGCTTCTAATAATAAAAAAGTTAAGCGAATATGTTTTTACTTTTAAAAGATAAAATGAAACCCGTTTGTAGCTCGCCTCGAGTTGAGTTGTTTCTGTGATGAATAAAACTAAGGAATAAAAATAAGGCAAGAAATATTTTAAGCGGTTTTAATTGAACTTTCCAAAGTTAAAACCTCCTTTAACTCCAACATTTATTTCAGCCGGTCTCTTTTGTCTGTAGCTGTATAACTTGAAGCTTAAAAGGGCAAAGGAAAAATAATATAAATGTGTTCAAGTAGTTTTGGTGGTCATTTTATTAAATAGACGTGGGGTCAACCGAAAATCGAATGTTTTGCGGGAATTTGAAAAATTAATACCAGTTAGTATAAACGTGAGTTAACTTTATTTAAAAATGAAAAGAATTGGAAAAATATAAAATGTGCAATTTTTTCATGAAATTTAATGTTTTGAGAATCTTAATTCCAAAAATACTTCAATAAGAGAATTTAGATAAAATTATAAAGTTTGTAGGTTAAATAAAAATAAATGAAATAAATGTCAGTATAAATGATGTAAGCATGTCATTAAAATAGACAGGATTAATTTCCAATAAAAGTTAACCTGATGAATAAATGTTGTACTGTCTATTTATAATATGTGAATGTCACGCTATAAACCTCGCTAAGCACTTTCCTTAGTTAAGCTTAGTATTTATCTCGACCAATGTTTACAATATCCGGTATGAAAACCATAAGCCGGTAGATACGGTACATATATTGATCACGCCGGCCATCTGCCGACTGTAGCCTAACCGTGTCTGAATGTTTGTTGTTCATAACGGGCCTTACATAACCCGCAACAAAACACGTGCACGCCAAAATAAATGTGTATTCAATAAACATAGAATCATGTTTAAAGTTTACGGTGTTCTTATAAATATTAGGTTATGTTTTTGTTTAATATAAAAAAAATCGTTTTATAGGATAAAGAACAAGCAAAGAGCAATTAATGTAAGTTATTTAAATTAAGGAGTCGGTAAGGTAGTGTCTTTCAATTTTTTTTACAAAATATGAAAGAAAATCGTATTAGAATATCTATGTACATTTAGTTCCGCGTTTTACTGACTATGAGGGGAATTTTAAAATTTTAAAATCGGTCGTAGACTATTCGTTACAAAAATTGGTCTCTTGCCGCCTTCATTTAAAGAACCAGCACAACCTTAAGACACTTCGGAGATTGGATTCGATAATACGAGTCAAATACTCATTACTACAACCTACATAATTTATATACCCATTTAATCACAGTATGTGTCATATTTGACTTCGCTAGACTTAGATTAAAACGCAGTCTTCGTTCTAAGGCAAATGTAAGATAAACGAAGCATTGTGCGTGTGAAAATGCAATTATGTTATCTACACAGCCAATGCATTGTTTTACTATCTTGTGTTGGTAGTTTTGTTCTATTTGTAAAATTGTGTCTATGCATAAATTGTTCTGTTTTTTACTACGTAATAACTTTTGAAATTTTATGCATTTGAAAGTTTGCAAGACTTCATATCGCCGCTTCTATTTTTTACTTATAAAATATTCAAGGAATGATTTACATGAAAACGATTTTAAATTTCTAATGTACTATTGCTATTAATATTAGTATACCAGGATAGATGTTTTTATTACTTTTAAATTTTTTGTACCTGGCCTGTGAAATAATTTAGACATTAATTTCTCAGTTGACCTCTAACAATATAAGGTAAATCGGTAGGAACTTGTTTTTTTGCTAACATATGTGTATCGAATGTATAGTTTAATAATAATTAAGGCTATTTATTTCGAATCATGTTTGTATCTCTAAAAGTGAAAATAACTGTTGGAATAAATGCCTGTTTGTTTTATTGGAACTTGTCTGAATAGTTGGTTTCGATATATAATTATTCGATGCAAAATCTCGTGGGCCGGATAGACCGGTTCCGTGCGAGGGGAGTACAAGGTTGTCCAAGTACCACGTGTGTATAGATCCTATGAATTCTAATGCTCTTAATAAAATGTAGTATCACTTGTTTGATTTTTTTGGAAATTTGTAAGTTATCTTGTAGTTGTCATTCTATTAAACTAAAAGCTGTCTATTGTGTCCATAATCTATCTTAATTTTATATTTCTTGGTAATAAACTGCGTAAATAACAGCACTTGTAGTTAGTTTACAGCATCATGTAAGGTTCCCAAAGCGCATTAAACCGTAACTTAGGCCCCTAAGCTTCAAGTATAATTACTGCCACTGCCACTCGTATTTCTAGCAATTAACCCAAAACTTTATGACTACGTAGTAACCGGATCGTATTTCATTTAACTGAAAGTTGTATCGTCGGGATTATGTAAAAACATTTCTTTTAATCTTATTAGATTGAAGAGATAGCAATATATATCCGGTATCTTCTTATGTTATGTTACTATTTTTACCTTAAATATCTTGATTACAGCCTGGTCAATGTAAGTTGATATTTGAAAAAAGTTGCAATTTAAAAATCAAAGCCGTTGTTTTGCATTATCAAATTTCATTGGCCATATAAGCGCATCGCAATATTGATCTTGATTTGAATTGTGCGGTTTTTATATATTTAATTTTCACACACAGAATTATGTTGCTATTCAACTTTTAAACTAGATGTTATGACAGTACCTAAGAATTTTCTATTGTCAGGATGATCTGAATCATAAGTATTTTCTGTGTATATTTTATATCATAGTATTTCAATCTCCATCCGATTCCAGTTTGTGGAATATTCTAACAATGGCAGAGGGGTGGCAATCTAACCTAGAAACTTGTAGATGAATATCGGAATTGTACCAGTCTCGATGTGTTACGTAGCAACGAGACAGTGGTGTTGCGAATGTTCACGTATTGTTCGCGATATTATCTGAAACAGTTTTCCCCTAATAAGGGATTTACTTTTATACGCTTTTAATTTGCTTCAAATTTCTTCGCTCCTTGCTATTTCTTTGTAACAACTTTAGTTTAAAATTTATCTTAATTAATTAAAATTAACCTTAGCAACTAATAAAAAAATCTTTTAAGACCACCAAATTCACGTGGCTTTAAAAAGTAAAAACAAATTTTGTTACGTTTTACAAACTCGGCCTGCCATGTTCAACAAACCATAACGGGCACATTTTCCTCACAAAACTTTCAGCTCGGCCGGCTGCAGCCCTAGTCGCTTCCCGGTAATTACTATTCTGCCCTAATTCCTTGCAGCGACAGCCCTAGCAACGGGCCACTGACCTGTTTGCACGCGGTGACATCGCAGATTGTAAGATTTTATGGAAAATGTCTATGTCTATCAAATGTCTGTTGGGTGATAGTGAATGCCTATCTCTATTTAGTAATGAAACTATTTCAAAAATCATTAAATTCGACGATGTTTCTAAAATTTGTCTATACTTTTTTTTGTAAATGTAAATAAAGTGTAAATAAATAAAATCATTTTTTAATTTCTTCGAATTGATAAAACTAATTATTCCAGCCTCCTTTTCGATCGTGCCCGATGTCTGTCTGATTATTTGTACGTCGAGCACGTAGGTACTGTAGATTGGAAATACTTTTGCCAGTCCACGATCATATTATTCAATTAGCTTCGAAAGAGCTTTCAACTTTTAAATTTAAACGAATAAAGTATTTTATCTTTTAAAACCAAAAGAATATTTAATTCCGTTGTCGGTACGAATTATTCATATTAAATATCTTATCCTGTATGAATGTAGTAATAATGCAATAGATTAATATTATTTCGTCGTATGGATATTTTTCATATCATCTCCATTGTTTCTATCTAAGAAGAAAAATATTATTTGTTAATATTTGTACTCTTAGGACGTCGATAGGCTTATATTTTGCTACATTTAATAACGCTCCAGCTGTTGATGAGGGTACTATAACTTTAGTTGAAAAATAAATACAATTTTACTCGACGTACTCGGTCAAATATTTTAAAATATCCGTATTTCTAGAAAGTTTTTTACTGTTATTATTTTGGTCTAATATCAAATCAAAAGTAAAACAACTATCAAAACCAAATCGTAATAATATTTTAAGGCCGTTTCACAAGTGCAACGCAAACCCGGCGCGAGTAAATTCATTTGGGAACCGCTTGTTTCTACACCGCTGCATGTTTACGGGTAAATAAAGTGGTCCCAGTTGTTTGTCCCTGTGCTAACGTCTCGAGTCGACGATGTTCCTTAAGAGGGAAAGAGAGAGCAAGAGTTTCATTTTACACGGGGAAAATGCGCCCCCAATCTCATCCTCTATATTTTTCCTCGTTAAATCTACAAATAGATGTACACTAATAGACACAGGAAAATGTTTGAACACGATAGAAATTGGCTAATAGTGAAACTGACTACACAGTATTGGTAAATTTGAGCCTTTATGTTTATATTATCTTTTTACATTTTGAGGGTTTATGCGAAAAGATTACGACATTTATAACCTATGTTTATTTAGGTTAAACCTTATTTTGTTGTATGAAGAGAGTAATAAAAAAAACACAAATGTTTTAGAGCTACTCGATGGTTAAGGGATACGTAATATGGGTTAGTATAATTTTGTATAATTTATCCTGTCATAAAATGTCGGTTTTCATATACTACGTTAAGGAAAAATGACGTATGAATTGAATGTTTCTGGTTTGGTCTACCCTTACAAGTTCGCTTTAATGATATTTCAGGAAAAAGTCTTACTAATACATGGAACACGGGCGTTACTTAAACAAGACTTAAATTACTTTTATAACTGACAATCCTAACTTGATAATAGAGACGTAAGAGCTGCTTGTATTGAGTTTTATACCAATACTAAACGATAAAACGAAAAAAATTAGTACTTATATATCAAAAGGAATTTCTCCATCAAACCAAATCCAATTATTTTTTATTGCTCCAAACATAAAGGTTATTTCATACGTTGAATTATTTGAGTTTTTAATAACAAAAGACGTGTTACAAGGATCGTATTTTAAAATTTTCATTACTCCGTAGTAAGGGTATGAAGTTGTAAAAAAATAATAAAGCCGGGCACCCGAAACGGTCGTAGGCTTAAAGTCGTTAAAGTTGATGATCTCACCGAGGCTTCAGTGTAAAGTTACCGCGTAATTACTCTCAGAAATATTGCGTTAAGTTATAGCCAAGTTAAACGAATTATTACGTAAAAGGTTCCGTTTAGGTCTAAAATGTAATGAAAATACTCATACGCTGTTATATCATACATAGAAGGAACTGTTTCAGTCTATGTTACAATGCCATGACAGATAATTGAGTCAAAAGAAAGGAATGGATCCAGAGGATTATGGAAGTAAGCTCATTTTTAGATATAGCGACATTTTTAAGCTTATTTAATGATATAACAACAAATGGTAAAATAAATAAATCTGCGAGTGTAGTGAAATCAACTAACAAATGCAGGTTTAAGCTTTCTTAATACATTGATATGGTTGGTGGGAATTAGAATTGTAGTTCACGATGGTAAACACATTAACGCTGTTACAACATTCGTGAGAACAGGCTATAAGACTAGTATAATCACATATAAAGTTACACTAACAACCCATTCACACGTGCGAATTTGAAATTTTACCAATACTTTTCTAATACTTTCATAACTTCTACACTTATATTGTAAATGTTTTTAGAGTAGACTCAATCGGGTTAGGTTAGAGAGAGAGAGAGAGAGAGACATTAAATCTTTTGAGTTACCATATTTGTCTCCACTAAAGATGACATAAGCAACATTTCGTTCAATAAATTCGAATGGTGTAGAGGGTAATTTTATTAAAGTTATAAGGATAAAGCATTTAGGCACAGGTGGCATTGACACCGTGTTTTATTCGTTGCCCTGCGTGACGTTAACTGACGTAAACTAAACAAAGCAATCCCAATTGGGTCGTATTCAAGTTTACTCCGCGCGCGCTAATAACATTGTTACAAAAGTTAGTTTTTATTAAGACGTTCTCTACATTTAGTCATTGGGTCTCTGTAATATAGCGTTTTACATAACTTATACCGTATGCATAATATGATGTATTATTTTATGTGAATGTTATCGTATCATTATAAATGCGCTCGTCTTTGGTTTGATCTTGAGCGTGAATTGAATTCTTTATTCGCACCGTACATGGCCTCTGGGAATATCCTTGGAGGTTAAATTAACATTTATTATAATAACATGATACAATTATTGTTTTGAATATTTAGATATATTAACACATTTCATCGATGTAGCATTGTAGGTTCTTAGTTACGTCAAAAAAAAACTTGTTGTTCTAATGCAATTTTATAATTTTACATTATTGATCTTGATTATACTACACATGGAATATAATATAAAATAGGCATTACCGCCTATGCCGCGCTCGGCTATCCCCAGAGAGTGCTTTGATTCCGCACCCCGAACATACAGGATGGTTTCATCTGGCACGTAGTTTTTAATTACGCCCGGTATGGATTTAACTCGCGCAAGTAATCAATTAACCTTTTACACACCGTTTTTTATATTCGACGTTATAATGAATGGGTATTGTTCATATCCTCCCGTCAAACTATGCACAGGAGGAAAGGATATTTTAAGATTGGTGGTTTTTAGGTTTTAATATAAATAATAATATTTTCGGGAGCCCCGCTTTATTATTTATATGTAACTACGGGGCAAACGAGCAGCGGGTTCGCCTAAAAGGTGATAACCGTCGCCCATAGACATCTACAACACTAGAGGAGCTGCAGACGCGTTGCCGGCCTTGAATATCACAAATGCAACATATTGAAATATGTTTGGTAATACATATGGTAATCATGGAAAATACTTTAATATCTCCAAGCAAAAATGATATATGTTTGTTTGTATTCAATAATAGAACACTTGATGGCGGTGGATTGCACGCCGAGTGGCTCGGTCGTGAGTCAGACACAGCTGGAAGTCATCTTGCTCGCTCTTGAGTACACGATACCAAGTTTCATGGTAGCGATCGATATAGTATTATATGATGTAATAACATCATTAATATTCCATCGCATGACATTTAGACTGCGTTACGAAGAATTCTTGATAATAAATCCTAATCTCATTTATCATGGCTGTATTCTATTTTAGATGATAAACAATTTACATATCTATGTTCAGTTCACGCTCCACACAACCGCTTTGCGAAACCAACAAACTCCAACGGTATCTCCAGCAACACACTTTGGCGTTGTGGTTTATTACCCCCTTATCATTAGCACATCAATAATAAGAAGAACAAAACAATGATATCGTGAATTTTCTTTTCGCCTATTTCTACAATTACTGTACTTCAAAATATGATGTTTTTTTGTAATGGATACAAAATAGTAAAATACTGTTCTCAAAGGCGTCGACAATACAAAAGCAATCGATCGAAATAAAACAGTACAAAAAAGTTGTATTACAAATTTCCTTTACCGCGTAGAAGTTCGCGGAAATGAAATAGAAATGTGTTCGGCGAGCGGTTAGCGCCGACACTAAACAATCGTTCTTTGTTCAATGCAATCGATACGGAACTGGGACGTCAATCTGACGATCATTGATCTCGATCTTAGCTGTTCTTGTGAATAACGCTTGTAGAAACTTGGTCTCAGTATAGGATTGTATATTATGTTTAAAAAGTCAAGGAAACATTTTTAAAAACAGTCACAGAAATATTTGCAGAAATCCACAAGGAAAACAAGTCAAAACACATTTGAACAAAATGTTTGGTTCTCAAGGTTCCTCATTGCAGAACTGTTTGTACTGTGTGTACTTACCCTTAGCATCTGTTACCACCCTTAAATTCATGGGAACTACTGTGACGCACGCATATGTTACTCACGCGGGCAGTCGAGTGGCATTACAATTGGCAGTGTCAGCGAACGCGGTGCGCGGGAAAGGCATTCCTGCACTTTGCTGCCGGAATAATATATCCGCTGTGACTGTCACTAAGACAATTTTATATTGTTTGATTTTACGCACTAGTTTAGGCCCATTCACTTTTCTCTTGAGGATTAAAGACTACATCTTGTCCATCTGTTTGAAAGCTAAACATTAATGTCCATGTCTGTTTATTTGAAACAATAAATAATTAGTTCAGGGATGGCTTTATTTGTCTCTGTAATGGGACGTTCAGAATTGTCGGATGTATTTATTTCATAAAAGCGTTGATGACGTTGTCAATGACGCCGTAGGTGACGATATATTCACGAGATTGGTGACATACTAATTGTGTACTAAGAAGTAGTTTAAATCGTCAGCTCTTTTGAATTAAAAGTTTATTTTAATGGAATCAAATTGTGTTAGATGAACACTACTTTGTAGGTGATTAGTCCTATATTCACAATCGAATAACTTTCCAATTTATGCAATGGTAGCTGTTACACAAGTGCCGGTGTTGCGTAATCGATTCAGTTTCAGACGATTTAAGGTAAACGATTGTTCGATTATTGTTTGTGTAATTGCAACCGATGTTTTTTTTTTCATTTGGTTTTGACTATTAAAGTATTTTTGACCTAAGCGTATTATTATTGACAATGAATTATAAATATTAATATAACATTATTAAGATAGGATAATAATTAAGGAAGGATTTCAAATAGGTCCAAAAGACAATCCAACCGATGCGACTTATTAAAGTCAACGACCTTAATCAATTCATTAAGACCGGCAGACGGAGACGGGAACTGGGAATCCGGACAAAGTTTTAATTCTTAAGTCATTCGTCTCGATTTAAATGCTAGCTTATTCACTTTCAAAGGGAAACTGTATAGTATAAATTAGAACACATTTTTAAAAAATCGAGCTTATCTAATGGAAGATGTACAAAAAAATTGGTGGCTATGCACGTCGTCTCGGTATTGATCTGAATTCAGATTTAAATAAAAGATAAGGCTCTTGAAGTATTCTCTACCTAAATCAATCGTATCTACAACCATATTTGACTAGGCGTGTATACGTTTTGTGTTTTATTGAAGTTTGCAATCGAAGATATTATAAGCAACAAATTGTTTCACTCGTTATACCAGTAAATCTGAGATAAAAAAAAAATCATCTTTAAACAAACACGTACTCTGCAGGACTGAACTGTTTACACACAGTCAAAATTCCTAGATGTAAAAGGTACTCTACTTTGAGAGTTAATGAAAATATGTGATGTGGTGAATGGTGTATTAATGACTAGTAGAAGTTAACCTACAATATTTTGTGGCATATTCATATATAATCCAAAACCCTTAGGAGATATTCTTAGTGTAGATACCTTTGAAACATGTACTGCTTTATATTGTGAGTAAACATAAGCGAAGTTATTATCGAAGAATTTTGACGTTTGTCGAGCATTAACGGACAATGACACAATATGAGCGTCATAACGAACAGATGTGGAAGGGAATTAAGGGCGATGTTGCTACGCTGACTCACACTTTTGACGCAACGAATGCGACACACGATTTGTTTTCTTGTTTTACAAGGAAACTTGAAACGATTCTGAGGTTTGTGCTCTGATAAAACTATGTGTTCCGAACACATGTTTGCTTAAACTCGATACTATCTGTCGTATTTGTTTATTTCTCACACTTTGTAAAGAAGGGTTGATATCAGTTTATACAAGTTTATTGAGGAGCGAATATGGGTTCTAATGTACATGCACGTAGATCAATTATTATTTTTTTAAACCAATATCAGATCTTATCACACATCACAGATCTTATTTTTTTTTTATAAATTATTATCTTCGTGATTTTTAATCGTAGTAGGCGTAAATTGTCAGCAAATTATAAACTCATGAATTGTAAACTAAATTGTTCTCTTATCTGTCGAAATCAAACCGTCAAATTGTGAATTTCTTGCAATATTACGTTGAAGTTCGAGTGGATATTATATTTATAATAGAAGAAATCAATCAATCCTCAATTCTAATTTGCGTACGCTATTTCCGTGGCTAACTGTACATTCGCCACCATGAGACGTGACCTGTCAGCTTCGATGGTATCGATGAAATTATTGCTCGGTCCGACTGCGGGCTTGAGTTGTACTTTAAGTTGAGGTTTCATCCTAGGTGCATTAAAGGTTTCTGGTAAGAAATTAAAGATTTTCGAAAAATATAAATACGATTGTCAGACTTGACTATAGAACGAGCTTATAAATACATTTTTATAGGGTTCTATTTCCGACAGAATGACAAATGATCGAGTTAAGTGTCGCACTTTGGGGCGCCTAGCTATTTATCATTTGTAATCGTTATTCGATGACAACATTTTGGTACTTTTCTAGCTATAAATAAAGTCAAGTGCAATCAACTTTTTTGCTACTGAGTTTTGGTGTTTCTTCGTGTTTAATTTTTATTAAATAAATATTTCTTTTAAAAGAAAGGAAGCAAATTATGAAAATGATATAACGGGTGGTAATATTCACTGCGGGTCTCGTCGCTAATTGAATTAAGGCGGCAACAGTGGCCATAAATACATACATTGTTATACAATGAGCATTCGAAAAGACGATCTCTGTCTACCCTTCTACGCAATCGACTGATAGTATATATTATTAAAACATTATTATCTTTCGATTTACGAGCACTTAATGCATCTTAGTTCATCGGTCATTAAATATGAACAAGAAAGATTATTACAACTTTATGAGGCCATCCTTACCATTAACACGAATAGTAATAAAACAGTAAGGTACGGACATAATGACCGAGCGATAAGCTCGACCGTATTCAAAATTTATTTGTTTGTATAGGGTTCGTTCAAACACACGTGGTTAAACTAGTGTAGTAAACGTTCGCAGTGATGCCGATATGAAGCACCATTTAAACACGGTCTAGTAGACTGTATACCAATGATTTATTTAATAGAAAAATATATAGTAAAAGTTGTTATTACCACGGTAATACAGATTTCAATGATGTCGTGAACATTAATCTTTGAAGGAATCGGTTTTAAGAATTCACCACAAGCGCTGGTGTGTAAAGTTTATTGTGTACATAGAATTATAAAAGGCATTAAACAATTTTTAAAAGTATCGTAATTTACATTGCAGGAAAGTATTGTGACGAAAATATTTGTTACTAATATTATATGACAATTAACTATTCCTCTGAACTGTAAATATCCATCGTTATTTTCTAAGAGTCTTCGAAACATGACCGTACCATTCCTTATTAGTAGCAAGATGTGTAAACACACGTGTGAAGGAATTACATCATTGGAGGATCGCTAAAACTGTACCAATATGCGCTTAAACAAAGGCGTATTAATCAGTGTTACGATGAATGACCACATAACGTTTACTCTCTGGTTTATTTATAACGCCCTAGTGTATCTCTCCCACAGCGCTGAGATTGCGTAGGGCTGCCGATCCGGATTTAAACCAGTTCTGAGGATCCTGCCTACAGAGTATTGTATCGTCTTTCTTTATTTTCCTTTTAAACTTTCTACTCAGGGCTTGTATTCAAGTCGAGTTCAAGTCTAGACTTAACCTTATAAGAACAAAAAGTGTTTGCCTTCCGTGTGATGGGAATTTATGCAAATACGTCTTTTACAACTTGTAAATCAAAGTAAAATATAGTAAACGAATTCATAAAATAGAATTTTAGGGCACAATATTTCTTTTTGAGAACTCAAGATTCTCTATGGATTATTACTTAGTTCCATTTTAGATTTGAAGATCTTACGAATCAGGATGAACTACGTTATCGATTATATTAATATCTAGATTTTGTACTAAAAAAAAAACTTCTTGTGGCAACCCTACGATTCCGCTTTATCCGCGTCCCTCCGCCGTCACATGTTTCGCTCACTCGCAACGAATAAAGCACACTTGATTGTATGTCGCACTTGTGACTATCGTACATCATACGTCCTCAGCTGTATGGCCGTCCATCATCGTACTGCTTCCCGCGTCTGATGATATTTTCTGAATGGATTTCAAAAGTCTAAGCAAATTACTTCTATAATATTGATTATGTCTAAGGAGAAATTGCATTAGGAGTAATTACAGAACAAAACTTGATCTGTCAATCTATTCTTCTTATGCCATCTTCTTTTGAAGTTCGCCAATCATTCAGGCAAAGGGAACCCTTGGGACAAACCACTGGCGAATGTTTTTTTTTAGCCAAGATATTCCAGGATGTCAATGTATTGTCTTATTTTAATCAACAATTTATTTAGTATAGGGAATACCCTATAAGAACGGACGCTATGGAATAATAAAATGGCTCCTAGCCAGTTGTGGAAATTGTGGATCGTAGACTGTAAGTGGCAGTGTATTTTGTGTTTTTTTTTTTTCATTTATATCTTTGTCTATGTCTTTCGTTTACTTAGTAATGTAACATTATTGCATTTAATATTGAATATAATTTTATACAGAAACACAATGAGTAGGATATCCTATTAAACGCAATTACATCATGAGTTAATCATTAGCACTGTTTCCTGGCATTAAATCATTGTTGTGGAATATTTATTTAGTACCTTATCGAACAAATATGCCGATCGTTACCATTTAAAGGCAGTTTTACTACCAATGAAAGTACAGTCGAAAATTAATGTGTATTTATTTCTTCTATCCAATTCCAGGTTTTCATTTGTCTATGGCACGATATCGTGTAAAACCTGTAAATTACTCCTAAATCGTGCGCCATAAAACCCGACAACGCAAACAAGGCCAGACCGTTATTATAAACGATAGTGCACTCGAGAATGATTTGTATGAAGTGTCTTTTTGTTTTCATTAACCCATGACGGATGCGTCATCGTCGAGTTCGTATGTCATCGTGACTCATTCGTGATATGATCGATTGGGGTGACACAAAATTGACCAGTTTATCGAACGTATACGTTGTTGACATAAGATAGCAAAATTAATGGAGCTCTTTAAGGTTTTTCTCAGAATCAGAATTATACGTTAGAGATAATTGAGTTGTTCCATGAAGATGTCAAAAATAACCTGCCAATGTATGCAATAATAGGCTAGGTTGAGCATCACGTAAAAACTTCGAGCTCATTAAAGTAATTCAAGCTAAAAGCAATGCACTTAGAGGAAGACCGCTTCAAAATGACCAACCACATTAACCACATTTTATTTTTTGGTAAAATATTGCTTTTAATGTTGTAGCACCACTGAAACGTCAACGATAGCAATGATTCTTGTGATCTAAACATGTCGAAATCTTGTTAAATTTGCAAGTTAAATAAGTACATATTACTCATAATTAAGAAAATCAATTGACTTGACAAAACCTACTTTCAGACGGCCCAGATTATTTATCGCAGAGTACTGATGATTTGCACTTTATTATGATCTAGACTGCAAGTCATTGACCTGACGACAATATCTCCTGTTTCACTGTACAATGCCGCCTTATTCCTGTCGTCATACAAATTGCCGATATTTGAATAAATCGTAAGTGCACGACGCAGTGCATGCATGCCGGGTCGAGGGTTACCGACGGACGGACGAACAATCGACAGTCCTTTATTACTGAAATATATCTAGGGCTGTCACACATGAGATCGTAACTTATTCTATATTATGTGGGACGAATTATATTGTTACTGTAATATCGAAAATAAAAAAATAAAATCTGAAGAATCTGGAATAAACTAAAAAGAGCTTCAATATTAAATATAATTAAATCTTAATAATTAATCTCATAGTAATTTGAAAACTTATTTGCATCGAAATATTGTTTATTAATAAACCAGAAAAATACTTGGCCGTTCGAATTATGGAAAAACTACCCTTAAATATACGATAAAAAATAGTCAAAAACCTAAATCGGATTGCTGCGCGGTAAAAGGAAAAAAAATCTTTTTGTGTTTTACCCCTTCAAAGCTACTTACTTAAAGTTCGCTCCGTCGTTTAATCTTTTAAGACCATTTAACTGTCCTTTGTTTTGCGGCCAATTGAAATAGGCTTCTATTTCAGCTTTTAGTAGTATTTACTACGAAAGAAATTGTTCAAAACCAGGGTTTTACTCGTACATTTCATTGAATTACAGCTTGTATGGATTACATCACTTGTTAATGTTATTCACTCAGTTTATCTCAAATGAATGAAGTCTTAGTTTTTAGTATGAAGCAAGTGCGTTGTGAGAGATAATTTTATTCAAGTGTCGCTTGTATCATTGTGAAGAATGTAAATCAGACTAATTCATCACGATTGGATTGCAGCACTGATTTAAAAAGTTAATTTGTATTCTGGTTACGTACATTTGAAGATATTGTTGAGATTTTAGAGGTCTCAGCACTAATGCAATAATTTATTGGAGACTATATAAGCTAAAAATAAATGTATGTAACAAAACAAAATGTAATTGTTAATAATTTTCTATTTTGTGACCGTATTGTTGTAATTTACGTAACTATAAAAGTATACAAACAGCGAGAGAGAGAGAGAGATAGACTTAGATAAAACTGAAATCTGTAATTCGCTCAGTCTGTTTTATCTTTTATGTCTTAGATGTCTAAAAATCTGGGTGTCGCGAACGCATTCAATTTATTTTTATAACAACGACCCAAGATTTTATCTCTCTTTATGGTAGTAAGCGAAAATTTGAGATTGCTGATTGCATAATAGGCTGAAGATGTAATTGCGTTTAAGTCTTTAAATAAATCTAAATCTTAAAAGTGAAATCTTGAAAGTAGTTTGATTTGTAGTCGCAAATTGAATTTGCAACTAAAAATGTTTCATCAATGTTTGTTGGAAAATTGGTTATCATGAGATTTGTGCTATCAATTATCAGCGTACGTACACGCTATTTTATCATATCTTATCCGCGTGATATATAAAACAAGATTTATGTATTCTGTAATATTTTTTTTAAATAATACCTTACTTAATAAGTCTAAGGTTTTGAAGTGACTGATTGACAGAGCAATCTGATCTGCAATCCGTTATGTGTTAAAACGATCGGCATTCATAAGATCAAAATGTAAGTTACCACCCCCCCTGCCGATGATGTTTATAAAATTAAAGTAAAGCAATACAGAAACGGACATGATTTATGGGCCATTTTTACTAAATAAACAGTTTGCTCCGGTTTTCTGTACGATCGTACCACTTATCTGGTTTTGCTATCCCATAAATGCAAGAGCTAATAATGTTGCCGTCCTTTCTACCACTATTAAATGATTATCCAGATTTTTTTGTCTATCGACTGTGTAGAGAAGATAAAAGTATTTAGTGACCGTAAAGACGAGAACAATATATGTTTTTTTCTATTCAACTATATTTTAGTCTTACAAATGTTATCGCTTTCGTATATTTTTTATAATAGTTCAGTTATCGAACACGAATTATTTTATTCCACGCCTAATAATCCATAGCGGTCAACCCTAATTGATATATCGGGCAGGATGTCGTCCTCCGTTAGGAACGAGGGTTGAATACAACTCGATGTCACCCGACCGATTTAAATCGCACTCTGACCTCTAGACGTGCCACGAGCGAGAGGGCATCGTCGTATTATCGGATAAACCCTGCCTCGAAACTCGATATTTTACCACCGAGCTAGACAAACAATGCCATTGTGTGAATATTATTGTGTGCGCGTTTTTATTGTCTACATTAATAACTATATTTTAGTAATTATTTTAATCACGTACGCATTTTTTCAACATGGAATTATTATTGAACTATATTAATTTGTAGAACATGAAAATGTTATAATTAAGTTATTTCGCTTTAGAAGTTTGAATTTTGTTCGGTTGGTGCCAGCAATGACGTTTTTGTTTACTGACCTAACTTTTTCGCAAACATTATGTATTGTAGATTTTACTAAACGTTGACAATAAAAGTCATTTTATAATTGCGATCTTGTTTCTTGCACGAGCATTCTATGTTTAATGAATGCAATATGCCTACAACAAAAAATGTGAGGGTTGTCTACTCATTATGGAAACAGAATATAATGAGTGAGCTTTGAGCACATCCACCATGCTACGATATGGGTTAAGTGCGCCCTCTGTCTGTAAACGCTCTTCAGCTTGGGGGCATGCAAATTTTACACACGCGCTGAATATATTCTTAATTTTATGAAGTCGTTATATGGTGGATGCGTTTTAAAACATATCTATTTTGAATATCTTACTCATATTTTTTTTGACAAAAAATACGTACATCTCAAAACGTTTAACTTAGGCTTTTGCTACTAGGTATTGATGGGCACAAAAAGTCTCTTTAATCTTCAATGCCCAAGATTTCGCTGCTTTTTCTTTGGAATCTAGAGATAGTCGTCTCATATCTAGGACATGGCCAGAATAAATGTGGAGATTATTGGCTAAAAACAAGAGTTGTCACTTAAGTAGATACAAAACAGCACTGACTGCGTGATCCAAAAAGATCTAAACGGGACAGAATATTATGTACGAGTCTGGCACTAATATAATTGCTATATGTAAGAATAAGTGAGATGTATAAAAATGTACCAAGATTGAAGTGTGGTCTAGGTACCAATATGCTCGATCTTAATTCAATTAAGTGGTCAAAACCTGAATACACTAGATCATGTATTTTACTATCTAAAGGACGAATAAATTTTATAAATAGTTAAATTCAGCGAGTCTGGAGCCCTGGTGGCCCATTTCAGTGTACGTCGTGTAACTTTTATGAGTCGTCGTTAAGTTTAAGTTTGGTGGCCATGTTACGAATTCCGCGCTCACTTGTTTGTGCGTCGGAGCCGGCGGGCACGTGCCTAAGAGTTGTTTCTTGTTTGTGTCGCGTTGTAAGGATCAGTTTTATGTCCTGCGTGTAACGTCCGAACCCACAGTCTGGTAACTGATGGCATGAGTTATTAGTAATATTGCAATTATGTTTTTTTTAGATTGATATTCACACTTTCAAATTATCCACATATTTATATTTTTTTATTTTATTCGTTAAATTGCATTGTTTTCCTTATTGAGTAGAAATTAGGAAGATGCATAACATATTTTTCTTAAACAAAAAGTTTTGTCTAAAATTTAATGTAATCGTGTAATCAATCTTTACTTATGTTTGTTTTCTATGACGAAACATAGTGAACTTAGCCATTATTACGAAGATTAACGACACTACGATCATTTGAGTTGGTTACAATTACTCTTAAGTTTCACGTATTAGTATAAATTATTTCGAAATCCCTTGAAAAGTGTTACTTAATGATTTAACATTTATCCTTTATTACCCTACATTATTTAAACGACACGTGATTTAACGAAGACCTCGTCACCGCTTACCCGTAGTGGTTTACCGCAAGTCAACTGACGCCAGCATTCCCAATATTAAAACATTTGTAATACTACCCACCTTCCTTATGCCTGCGGTCGCTCAACTAACGTTCTCTCTTGTCCACAGTGCCGTGGGTAAAACGTGTCTCCTCATCAGTTACACCACAAACGCCTTCCCAGGAGAGTACATACCGACAGTGTGAGTATTCCTTTATTATTTTTACATTGTACTGTTGTATATGTTTATAGTAAGACGTACCAGTTCAAAAATATCATCTTGTTATCTTTAAGAAAGATGAAAGATTAAATCCTCTAGCGTCTAACTAAAGCGCTAAGAGATGAACTTATTTTAAGCAATATAACGACTCCACAGAACATTATCGACTAAAAAGAGGTGAAACAAATAAATCACTAATATCAAGTTAATACTTGCATTGAAATTATTTTCTCCAAGCTTAAATAAATGAAATAAACTGTAGATCATATAAAGATGTGGTGGCAATCATGAAAATAAATATATATTATTATATAGTTATATTAACAAAAGTTGAAACAGAAGTGACCGGGGTAGCGACAGTCTTGCCCGCTCACCGAAGACATCCTCTTGACCGATATTGATCTTACAGCTTACAGTTAAACATGTCCCTTGATACTCCGTCCTTTGTTCATTGCATCGTCGCTACAATAAAATATAACTACGGACAGTCAGCTATAATGTTTTAAAAACTATTATAAAAAGAACGAAATTAGTTTTTAGTGTAATTAGATTTGATTGATTTTTGATTTGCCTACAATATTTGTAAATAATAAAAACGTATTTTAACAAAAAGAATTCATGACTGATATAATAAATGTCAAAATATCGATGATTTTAATAACTTTGTAGGTTAATATTTAATAAAAAAAAAAACGAATATTTATCGTTCGTAACCAATGAAAGATAATTATTGCAAAAAGGTAAATATGTTGTACAGTCAAAAGCTTTTATATGTAAACAGTGCAACGCTGGAAAAACATGTACGCACCCTTCCGATACAAAAATATGTACTCAACGTTAGGAGCATAAAATGTAGCCACTAATACGCGACATGAATATGTATACGCTAATGTTTCATTAAATTGTATACAATGAAAGAAGCAAAAATATATATTTCATTTACGATTTTGTACTTTTATGACTCGAATATAATTGGCACATGGCTGGAAGGAAAAATATGTATTTTGTTTTATTAACTTAAAGAGTACTTGAGTACATATTTTTGAATCTGTAGGTGGAAACATATTTTTCCAGCGTTGCACTGTTTACATATTAACGCTTTTGACTATACATGTGACATACAATTTAATGAGTGTTTACATGGCAACAGTAGAAAAACACTTGAATAATCGCTTCGTATAGAGACTAAACGTTTATTTCTTCAAGGATTATTAATATCAAAAGAACCACTTAGCATACCGACAAATCAATAGAATGTAAATAGATCGCTCCTCGCGCCGCCCACACGCTGTTTGTTCGCCGATGGTGTGAACCGACCATGGTTAATGAATCATCAAGTCAAGAGTCAGCGTTTTTTTATGTATTTTTAGCTGATGGAGTAGGAAGAAGATAACTTTATGTGCAAATGTTTTTATAAAATTGTACGTACAAAAAATTTACTATGATTTTATATTACCTTGAAAGGATTCAAGAGATATCGTTCAATCGACTTACTCATTTCTTGCATTCCCTTAATTTCTATGAACTTCTGTTCTAGCATAGAATCTTTGTGAACTTTCATGATGGAAAAACGCGATATTAGTCTGTTAGATTTAGCTTAGGGAGTCCATTGGATAATGTAGAGAACCGATCTTTTGACGATCAGTGAGGGATTTAACATACACCTATCAATTATTAAAATTAAATTGTTCATTGTAATAACAAATAATGTTATAATTCCAGATTCGATAACTACTCGGCGAATGTGATGGTGGATGGCAAACCCATCAATTTGGGCCTATGGGATACGGCCGGTCAGGAGGACTACGACCGACTGCGGCCCCTATCCTACCCACAGACAGACGTCTTCCTCATATGCTTCTCACTCGTCAACCCGGCATCATTCGAAAACGTTAGAGCCAAGGTAAAAACCAGCGGTATTCCCAAACCAATACGACTTAAAATCCTTTTATGAGCATACTTCTACTTTCTTAAAGGGCACAGAACATCTGCAGTATCTTTGTTGTTGGAATGCTCGTGCGTAGTCACTGAACTTTAGGTGGCTTGTTTGCCCAATTTTTGCTATGAATAAACAAAGAAATTAAACAGTAATATTTAGATTGGTACTTAATTATTGTCCTTTTAGTTTTCCTCTGTGATGAATATGGCTTTATTTGTTTACATATATATAAATTAATTAATATAAATTTGCCGCATTTCTGTACTGATGTTGTTGGTACAAACCAGAAACTCAAACCTTTATACGTGAACAAATATGTTACCTCAAGTAATAAATCCTTAAAAGTAAAATTATAATAAAAAAATGTCTATAATGCGAATTGGATTCTATTAACAGTGGAAACGAATATAGAGGATGATGTTTGATAAAAACTTCAAATATTAAAAATTGTTAAGAATTCATGGATAACCTGTGTACCCATGCATCCATTTATCATGTTATAGTTTGCTTCACTAATTAAATTGTTATCTTTGTCAGTGGTACCCGGAGGTGCGGCATCACTGCCCATCGACGCCCATCATCCTGGTCGGTACCAAACTCGACTTGCGCGAGGACAAGGACACCATCGAGAAGCTCAAGGAGAAGAAACTCGCACCCATCACCTACCCTCAGGTACCATCATACAACATTTGAAACCAATACACTACATGAAACACACAATTTTAACAGTGGTAGAGCCAGCAACAACAACATCAGCTGCACGAACGGGCCACCTCGACCGGTGAAATACCACGACCTCACAGAAGACAGGCGTGAAGTAGTATACTGCGTTTCGTCTGATGA
>JAABKM020000002.1:1479877-1509339 GCA_016277805.2 Papilio aristodemus | reverse complement strand
TGTTGCAGGTGTCTATGGGCATTGGTCACCGTTAGGTGTACCAGTTGCTCGTTTGCCAACTTATAGTATAAAAAAAAAAAAAAAAAACACACAACATGCACGTGGGTTCCACTTAAAATACATAATCTTGCTTTCTGATACATGCTCTCTATTTTGGTAAATTTATATTTATAACTAGTGCCTCGCCCTGACTTCACACGGGTAATAGAGCATATTCCGCTCAAATTTGACCGTCGGCCATTTATAGTACAACGTTAATCAACTTCACTGCCCCTGGCGTAACGTATGATGAACTTTTTATTTACGGTTTAACAAATGGACGGACAGAATACACACTTGTAAAGGTTTTATCATATGTATTCAATATTAGACGAAATCAATAATACAGTCGACGTCTTCAAATCATTTTATTTGTATCCAGGGCCTGAGCATGGCGAAGGAGGTGAACGCGGTGAAGTACCTCGAGTGCTCTGCGCTCACGCAAAAGGGCCTGAAGACTGTGTTCGACGAAGCCATCCGCGCCGTGCTGTGCCCCGCGCCCCGCGTCAAGCCCCCCAAGCGGCCCTGCACGCTGCTCTAAGTGACCAACTCTTGAGGTAAGACACACCTTAAGGACATAAATAAGTTTCATTATGTTTTCTACCACGGTTTGTTGCATAACAACGACCAAACTGGACTTGTTACTTGTTACTGGACTGATCATTTAATGAATTCATTAATAGCAGAAGTCAGATGGTGACCCATAACTTTCTTTTAATGTAATATACAAATGTACCTTTTCTTAACAATATTATGGTGTGTTTGTTTTAGATAGTGTAGAAAGAGATCAATGCCAGTGAGCAGCGCACATGGCTGTCCAACAAACTAACGCACCAAAAGATCCGTCTGTCTGTCTGTCGACCGACAGCTGAACGAACTGCTAATAATGCATCGCTAGATGTAACCTGTATCGTGTAATGCGCATTGAGCACGTGAATTGGTGTGAGTGAGCTCCGTATATGTAAACGCTTTTTTATATATGTAATCTGTCGAAGTGGACTGTCATTGTCACTTGTATATATTTCAAATAAACATTTTACAAACGGTCAACATTTCAAGCTTAAGCATGTGTTAATGTGAATTTTTTTTTTAATTTTTAAGTGTTAAATGTCGTGCATTGTATCTAACGCATAAATATGAAACGAATGTACCACAATTATCAGGAAATAATTTGTTTTCTATTGACTGATTCACAAAGGCCTTAATTGTTTTGATTTGAAGAATATTGACAACCATTTTAGTTCAGTCTTTGACCACTGATCGTTTGAAAAAAATTATACATACAAATATATCCGATTAAACGCTTAAAGATATTTTGATGCACTAATAACATAATGGTTTAGGGTATGTATGGATTGCGAAATATGCACAACACAATCGTGGGTTCGAATCCTATTTATTTTGATCCATGTCCTAAAACAAGGTTAAACTACTAATTTATGAGAGAAAATTAAGAAATGCTTCAAAATATCAAAGCGTATTTCTATATTTGTAATGAAAATAAATCAATTTCACAATAAGGTGCTCCTTCCTTACTTTCGGATCTAGAATACATTCCTGCACTGTTGCTAACAACTCACCGCCCACCCCCTAATGCGTTCAAGTCGCAATGTTAAAATTTTCTTTCGACGGCGGTTGGTAAATGGAATTGTTGGAAATCTGTTTTTACAGACAGATTATATTTTTCGATTTATTATTAATTATTTTTTTGTTCCGCAAATTGTTGTATTTCAACGTATAATGTTTTAAGTACACGTTTCACTAAAACAGTGCAATTTCTAAAAGCACTTGCTCTTATGAATTTCTAAACTATGGTAAAATATTGTTATTCAAATTCGTTAATTAACTATGAAATTTTTTTTTTTGGGTTTAAAGTTTTCGCTTTTGTTGATTAAACTTTTCGTTATGTATTCAAATAATGGAGGCGGTAAAAGATACAGGTCACATTGATCTATAGAAGACAAATTTAACATAGATTTATGAAAAAATACAATAAAATAATTGTCAAGTTTCGAATCTAATAAAGGATTGTTCAATAAAATGTTCTCTTTTTAAAATTTTCAAGTCCTATTAAAAGTTGTAATTTGTCTTAATATTGTTAGATGTATTGTTACCTCCTACAATTAATGCGCAATAAAACATTTTTTTTAAATTTAAACTGGCAGAGATTTTCAACGGTATATTTTACTCATCTCTGGCTCTATGGACTTCATTTACTGTAAACACTGTCTCCGTTTTTTATACAATTAAATAGTTACAATTTAATGCTACAATGTAAATGTTTTTTTTTTACCTCCAAGTCATGTGAAATTTATTTTGAATTGTTAAAATCAATTATATCAGAATATTGTAGATATCATATTATTGTTATCTACAATTATATGAATTAATACATATAGTTCGCGTAAATCTTTTTGATCATCGGAAATAATTTGTGTTACTTTGCTTTCCGAGGAAGATATAGGCTGGAAAAAGCCGAATTGTCTCCTGTAACGCTCCGGTCATTTATATGCAAAGTTTTATGAACTTATACTTTGTATAAAAGGTTTACATGAATTATAATAAACACATAACCTGTTTTAACAGTTCTGTGAACGAAGTGATCAGTGCATAGTTCCGTTAGAGTGAGATCTATACAAACGAATGCTTACTGTTCAATTAATTTAATGAAAAACCGCACAATTAGTAATAACAAACATATAAAAGTGGGCTTTTTGTTAACCTTGAATACAATTATTTTTTTTATGTTTTGTCGCGTTTAATTTTAATAATTTAAATTCTTGAATATTACGTTTCATTATGAAATAAAAGGCTTTTAAATCTTCAACGCGTTTAAATTAAAATTAGTTTTGTTCAATATATAACATTTGGAAATTATTATTTTTTTCAATTGTCCTTTTCATTATGGTCGCTGTTATGTAATTTACAAAGGGAGCCATTTTTTCGCTGAAAATGTGATAATGGGTTTAGGCTTTAATTGACTGTCGACGAGGCCTCTGCATTGCTTTTGTAAATGTAAAACTGATTCCTTTAATTGCCTAATAATGATTTTATAAGTTCCTCGGAACTCTTTGGTCAAGGCTTTTTAATTCAGGAACTGTTTTAATCACACAGTTCCCGTATTTTCTATTACAAGACCATAGACAACGAGTTCCGTGTAATCTATAAATATTGCACTATTCAAATTGGTGTCTTTGATGTAGTTTGTAAGTTAATTAATGTCTAAATCCACTCCTAAATAAATAAAATAGATAGTACACGTAAGCGTTTTAAGATGTGTGCAATTGTGATTGTTTTTTTTTTTTAATTTATCCAAGTGCTAATACAATACCATAGATATTTTCATACGATTAAAAAATAATCTTGTCTATTCAATTGTTTTAAATTCGAAAGTTTGAAAAAAAAAAAAGGCATAAACAATTGCACCCATAGGTACACTAGCTGGTAAGATTTTAATGTATGTATTGTTCAGATGCAAATATTTCGAAGAATCAGCAATGTAAATAAACGATAAATTAGTGTTAAAAATAAAACTGAATAAGTGAACGCATCTTATTTGGTGTTGCATTTTTTTGTAACTAGTAACATTTTTTCTATGGGGGGGCTTTGAACGCATTTTTTTCTATTAGGTTAATTATATTGTACACTACAACATCGTTAAAAGTTTCTTTTTCAGTATGTATGCGCTAACTTGTACCAAAAATGATATTTATATATTTGTTATTCAATGTAACATTAATATGGTGTGTACTTTGCGTGTCATTACTTATAATATTTAACGTTGCTGATGTCAAAAAGCGCGGGAATTAAATGTCATTTTATTATTGATCGATTTGAAACATTATCGATTTGTTTACTATAATGCTAAAAAAATAAATTCATAGTTTTTTTTCTGTTATTGGCATTGTCATCGTTAGCGCAAGAAAACATTTTAGTGTAAATTTACCCATGTATTCTATTTTGTATGTACGGTCGTCATATATTTGGTGGTAGTCTTTATTGTTCTTGTTAATTACATAAATTGTATGTCACAATGCGTTTTAATGTATCACTCGTGCTTTCTTTGCGGTGTATCGGCTCGTATGATATTTTTTATACAAATGAAATTGTAAATTAATAAAAACTAGACGGTCGAAGTAAATTCCGGTCGCTGGGCCCTCGAGTAATTCTTCCAAATATTGTGAAGCCTCTGAATAATTCAAAATATATTTATATTAACTGTTCAAATGTTGGTTTTATTATTTTAACATATCCCTCAATACGTCAAATTGTCATTTTTTTTTAAATATATGTTGAAAATAATATCTCTCTTCAGATGGTTTTAAACCATCTGAAGAGAGATATTATTAAAACAATAAATTAAATATAACGATATATGTTATATAGTCTGTGAACTTATTAGAAAAACGATAAGTGAGTTCTCCTTAAGACTTGGAGAAATACAAATAAAGGTAAATTAATTAATCAGCACAGTCTTATAATCAGTATGACATGAATCACTCAAGAATCGAATACCATTCATCTTAGTAAATACAACTAAAGAAATGTTGTAGCAAGAGTAACATGTCATTTCATAGAGTCCTTAGCAACAAGTAATGATAAATTCAATCTAAAGTAAAATAAACACTTGTACAGAACAAAACATAAGCCAAAGATAACCCAACATTATCTATTATACTTTACATTGATAAAGTCAAAACCGAATATTACCTAATGTTCATTAAGATAGTGTAATGTAAAATGTTTTATCAATACAAAGTAAGAAAAAAACCATTAAATAATTTAAAATACAACTAAAAATTTCATATCAACTATGTACCCTTTAAAACGCACATTCGTATAACAATACGTAGTAGCTATAGAGGTCAATTTAAAGTGGTCGACGAACAAAGATTACAAATCACATCACATAGTTTAACAATCAAACCAGTCAGTGCGTGGCGCTGCCAGTGAGCAGTCCACTGTATCGAAACATTGCGTACATTGTAAACAAACGCTTTTATTGTATTTTGATAATAAATTTTAAGGTTATAAAAAATATTCCAATTTAATCATGGCGAAACTGTTGAGTCGAGAATTACCGGATATCGAGGTAAGTTCAAAAAGCATTGTATATAGAAAGGAATTTGTCTTGTCCGATTGACCTTGAGCGATTAAACAGCGAAATATGACCATACTTTTCAAAACATTGGCAGATATTACGTATTTATAAATTAATTTCATGTATATTCATACCCATTTGGTATGAAAGCGGCGGAAAGATATCAATTCTTAGATGAGTTTAAAATACAGATAAATTGAATTGTTAATTATCTATAATTAGTTAAAATTGCAATCTATCGATGCTATCAAGTAGTTACGATAATAATATTGACATAAAAAAGCAAAAAGCTTTTAGTATGGAAGATAACTCATTGATTATAAAAAAATATTTGTTTTAGTTTAATAAAAAAAAAGTTATCATTAATAAAGATATAAGTGAAGTCAATCCATTGTTTCAAGTGTCTCGGTGGCGCATTTTATCAAGGTACGACTGAACAGCTGAGGTCTCGGGTTCGATCAGATCATGCAAAGTGAGGGGTTTTTCCAATTCGATATCAGTCAGAAGTTTAAAATTTGTGCCCAGTATGACGACAGGCTGCATATATCATGTCACGATGAGATACGCGGCGAAAATTGGGTGTACTAGTTGCAACTCTGCCTAGCCCTTCCAGGAACACAGGCGTGAGTGTGTGTTTCAATCCATTGTTATAAATAAAATAGGAATGTCAACTGTATGAAAACAAGAATTAGTCGACTTTATTTTTTATCATTATTTATTAATGTTATGACATATTATTTATCTTAATGATAAACGATTGGCCGTTGAAGTATAACCAAGGCCACAACCTTGTTAATAAGAAAAATAAAGAATAAATGAGCGATACTGCAAACTTGATATCTATGAAATTGTCGTGACGTGATACGCGAGAGTTTATGGTATCAAATACCGAATAGTGGCAAGTGATTTTGAAACTGTTGTCTACGATTTTTTTGCTAAACTAGTATTCACATATAGTTCACATATAAATAAGAAACTGTGTAATAACTAATCCGTAAAATATATTCAAATCATTTAAAGTTAAACATAACATTTCTTAATTATTTTTTCTCTTATTTGTAAAAAGTTTTGTGTCCAAAATCAAGATCGTTCAAATATTGCATGTCATGTCAGAGATAAAAATTGTCGGTAAAACAATTCTACTAGTATTAGCGTTTTATCGTCTTATATAATTTTTTAAAGAAAATTGTAGACAGTATTAAAATATGAAGCCAAGTTTTTAAAATGATTCTCTTTTAAAAGTAAAATTTGTTTAAATTAGTTGACTGTAATTAAAAGAAGTTATGTATCTACTATTTTTTTTTAAGGAATACATTTGAAAAAGTAATTGATTAATTAATTAAGACGTGTTTCTCATCACCTCTTATAAATCCTTTGACTTTAATAATAAATATAACCGCGATGTAAAAAAATCATCAGTAAACATCGTATAAGTAATATTTTTCTCGTTTGATGTATCGAAATAAAAAATAGTGTATATGAAATTTTTTTTGTTTCCTCTATATGTAGCGTTTGTTCTTTATTTGAGCGTGGTCTATATTACTTAAGAGTTTCTATTCTTAAATTTTGTACCTTAGATTTAAATGCATTGTTTATTTCACGTATTGAATACGTGTTGATATACCACTGCGCAATCATTTACCGACATCTATTTGTTTTTGAATTGTACAATAGATTTGACACGAACCATAGATTATACAATTCTTTGTTAATTTGTTAAATCGAATACCACAACATAACCTAATATTCTATAATCCGATCTCAGATCAAAATAACCGATTTAATTTTCTATTTCAAGGACACTGTGGCAGTTTTTGACAGCGATTGGACGAGAGTTTATGCAATTTAAAAAAAATTACAACGGCCGTCATCAGAAGACGGTCATAGTCTCATTGTCCACTTACTCTGTAACCTAAGGTTGATTCTCTTATATCAGCCGTATAGATAGGGTAATGTGATAGAAATTTAATAACATTCTTGTCAATTAACCGGAAAGGTAGGCAGAGATTATGCATATCTATTTGGATATTTTTTTTTGTATCTGATCTATAGCAATATTCCGATTATAAATTCGCATAATTTTTCAATTTTACGCCTCCGTTATCTGTCAATCGACGGAGCTGCGTAGTACGAGAATATTTCATAAAAGGTTATCTCGAATATCAATGTCGTGCGATTGGAAACAGTGACACATGCCTACAACAGTCTCTTGGTCGATCTGTAAAATAGATAAAGCTGCGGAATTAATTAAAGATTTTATATAATATCTTCCATAAAGACCGAAAGACATTAAAGGAATGCGGTAAGAATATCCGTAACCGACGAGCATGTATGCTTAGATACGTAGAAGCCAGAGAGCGGTCCTGTGGTGGTGGAGCACGGTCCTTGTCCCACACAGGACCGTGCCAAATGGAAATCGATAATCTCTGCTTAGATCTTTAGGTTACTGGAGTGAGTGTAAATATAATTTTCCTAGTAAGTGAATAAATTTTCAAATTAATTAAAAAAATCAATTGCAAGGCAGTAATTTCGAAAAAAATAGGACAAAAATAACTTATACATGTTTTTGATCTTTCAAGGTATAATTTTACACTTTTTCAGAATTTACTGAGGCTAAATCCAACTGTGAAGCCGTACACCAACCTAGTGCCATCAGCTCACACCAAGAAGAACAAACAGCACTGGAAACGAAATGCTGATAGAAAGTGCACCGTGAGTTCACTTCAAACATAAAAATTATCATAATCAAGTCTTAAATCTTAGGGCAAGTAATAAATGGATTGAATAAAGTAAATCTAACATACGTCATTGTTCGCGATCGCGGACAGTAAAAAATTATACAGGAAAGCCGTTGTCGAAATCGTCTCTTTATGAATGACTTTTGATTTGGCAAAATCTAGAGTACCTTGTTCTGAGCTCGGTAAAATGTGCATGGTACCGGTGGAATACGGAAACGCTAATAAATTTGGTACAACGTTTTAGAACACGTAAGTACAAAGTTCGACTGTTTCGATAATATTTCTGACGATAGGGGCGTTTTGTCGATATCTCTCATTTTGTCAACATATCCCGCAATAATACACGAAAATGTGATAGTTACTGTGTGTTTACCTACATAGATGTATATGTTATTGCGGAAAATATATAGATGTATCTATTGTAGACGTGTCCGTCGCTGGAGGGTAACTTCGATGACATCAAGCACACGACGCTGTCAGAACGCGGGGCGCTGCGTGAAGCGGCGCGCTGCCTCAAGTGTGCCGACGCGCCCTGCCAGAAGTCCTGCCCCACCCAGATCGACGTCAAGAGTTTCATCACCAGCATCGCTAATAGGGTACTGCATTTGTAAAAAAAACACAGCTTGAACAGTGATAGAAATCTAGTCTTCTTTTTCCCTCTTCACAATGGGGATAATTGAGGTCATGGTAAAAGCACCATCGACTACTTATTCATAAATGTTTTTCGTTTAGCTTCACTGAAGGCAAATGGCGAACCATGCTTGTACTTAAAGAGTTTTTCTGACAATTTCGAATTCACTATCACGTGTTTTCCCCTGTGTTATTAGTCAATGGCGCTGTAATTCACCACCAAAGTATTGTTTATGCTTAGAAGTGTCAATTTATAATGTATTTAACTTTTATTCCTCAGAATTATTACGGCGCGGCGAAAGTCATCCTATCGGACAATCCTCTGGGGCTGACATGCGGTATGGTGTGCCCCACCAGCGACCTCTGTGTCGGCGGCTGCAACCTTCACGCGACCGAGGAGGGCGCCATTAATATAGGCGGTTTACAACACTTCGCTGTTGACGTAAGTCGGTTGTTTATGGTTACTATAGATACATAATTTTGACATTATTTTAAAGAATTAACGAAAAATAATGAAGTATTTTTCATTGCATCGGGATATTGATTGAGTTGGTTTAAATTTGATTTCAATTGGAGTCATCAAGGTGCAATATTAAATGGCTTGAACCAAAGTAAGAATATCCGTCATATCAATTTGAAAATTTAACAAATGTGCAAATACATATGTAGTTCAAATGTTTTAATTCTGTAAATTGTCAGAGTATTCGTTAAAGATAATTCATATCGTCTCAGTAATTTAGATAATTTAATTGCAATTTTAGATCTTTATGAGGATGGGTATCCATCAGACATTAGACCCTAAGACCAAGCCGCTGCCGAAAGGCGGTGACCACAAGATCGCTCTGGTCGGAGGCGGCCCTGCCAGCATTAGCTGCGCTTGCTTTCTCGCTAGACTGGGGTACAAGGACATTACTGTTTATGAGAAGGAGAGATATCTAGGAGGATTAAGGTAAGTTATTCATACAACGATATAGTTTTTTCTCCCTTTTGTACCACTTATACTATATCCTTCTCTCTCATGTAACGGAATCTTAGTAAATGTGACGCTTTGTAATAATTTGACTTCCAATCGTTAATTCCGTTTTATCCACAGCAAGCTTTATAATTCTTGTAATTTCTCAGTTCATCGGAGATACCTCAGTACCGACTGCCGTATGACGTGGTGCAGTACGAGGTACGCCTCGTCAAAGACTTGGGGGTAAAGTTCGAGACTGGAAGACGACTTGCCACGGACGATATCACTGTTGATGTAAGTTATTTAACAATTTTTAAATTTGGGAAATTGTGTTTACCGATACATTTACGAATAATGTTCGTTGTTTGATTTATTACGACTTTACCTGTGAGCGATTTCAGGGACTTTTAAAAAGCGGCCACGCGGCAGTGTTTCTCGGCATCGGCCTGCCCGAGCCCACTAAAGTCCCGATATTCAAAGGTCTCACGCAAGAAATGGGATTTTTCACAAGCAAAGACTTTTTACCTTTAGTATCGAAAGGAAGCAAGAAAGGTAAGTGCAATTATATTTCGTCCTAAAATTTAAAATGATGACCTTGTATCCCAGTGATTAAAATACCTTTTAATATTTTATTACTCGACTTGCTTCCACTTCCCACTCGAGAACTAGTGATAGACGCGGACCTAGGAATGAATGAACATTTGATATAAACAGGAAATTATGTATTTCAATGAGGTAAACAGGAAAAGCAGGAAAAAAGTAGTTAATTAGTTAAAACGTGATTGCCAGGTATGTGTGCGTGCAAGAGTTCTCTACCAGAGTTGTACGGCGCGGTGGTGGTGCTAGGGGCGGGCGATACAGCTTTTGACTGCGCGACCTCGGCGCTGCGTTGCGGCGCGCGCAGAGTCTTTGTCGCCTTCAGAAAGGGATTCTCTAACATACGCGCTGTACCCGAAGAGGTATTTCCTTGACACGTTTATTATAAACTTATATTTATAATATTATTACTTATATTTTATTTTATTTACTTATATTTTTATTGCGTTGCGATGTATATGTGTTCTTAAAACGAAATTTACATTGTTTTATAATAAGTACAAATTTTTCTTTAATTATTTTAATTTGCAAACAATAAAAATGTTTTGCAGGTTGACTTGGCGAAAGAAGAGAAATGCGAATTTATGCCGTTTATGTCACCTCTGGAAGTGATTGTAAAGGACGGTAAGGTAAGAAAATTATCAAATGGTAAAAAAGGCTGCAGTAGAAAAGTTATTACATAAAAATAATGTCCATCAAACTTAAAGAAAATTGTCAATGAAACTGTTATTAACTGTTAAATCTTATACTCTTATGTCATATTATATTTTTTGTCATCTAATAATTAAAATATATAAATGAAATGACAGTAAAACACTATAATAGTCAATAGCAATTTATTGCACTAGTTTGTAATAATTAGAGGTACCTACTTTTTTATATTAAGTAATAATTTTCTTCAACAGATCACTGGATTAAAAATGTGTCGCACTGAACAGCTGGAGAACGGCGAATGGGTCGAGGACAGGGACCAGGTGGTACAGCTGAAGGCTAACTTCATTATATCTGCGTTCGGATCAGGATTGTACGACACTGATGGTGATTTACTTTTTCAACTCTGTACCATTAAAGCATTACATTTGTTAACCTGCAACATTTACAGGAAACAATACTTCACGTTTGTGCAAAGGGGTAGGCTGAGGTGTAACTAGTATACCTACTTTTCACGGAAAATTTTAGTTCCATTATACAGAGCGCGCCTATTGCCATATCGAGCACGTAACCCAATATCACTTTACTTGACCCGGAATTCGAACCCACTTCAGCAATAAAGCCGTGATACAACTGCGCGACCGACCAGTAATTAGAAGTAATACTTTAATTGTTAAAGATGTTATTTTTAGTGAAAGAAGCGATGTCCGGTGTGAAACTGAACCGCTGGGGCCTCCCCGACGTGGACAGCGGCACGATGCAGAGTGTGAGCAATGAGAGAGTATTCATCGGCGGGGACCTCGCCGGCGTCGCGGAGACCACGGTCGAGTCTGTTAACGACGGCAAGACGGCGGCGTGGTACATGCATTGCTACTTACAAGTGAGTAAATGCAACATCACAATACAATGCTGAGTTTTAAACATAAAAAGTACACGTATTTACGATAGGAAGAAATGGCAATCGTCTTCTCTATTGTCGCATTATTATTTATTTAAAAATCGAATTTGCAGGGAATTCCATTCAATTCGCCGGTCGAACTGCCCAAGTTCCACTGTCCGATCGACGACGTAGACCTGTCGGTGGAGATGTGCGGGATAAAGTTTGAGAATCCGTTCGGTCTGGCGAGCGCCCCGCCCACTACCAGCGCGGCGATGATCCGCCGCGCCTTCCAGCAGGGCTGGGCGTTCGCGGTCACTAAGACCTTCGAACTGGATAAAGTAAGTCTAGATACACCATACATACTCATTTAATTATTCTAAGAATTTTAGCGAAATAGTTTGGTTTATAGTTTGGTCATGCTGAAAGCATCGGCATCGAGTTAAAGAAAAGCGGTATCAAAAGTGCTTGTAAACGAAACACATGGTATAAGTACATAAACATGTGTTGGAATCGTGTCGAATGAAATTTTTACCTACCTCTTCTGGTTATAAACTTAAATTATTATCTCCCTTTCCCTTCCTCTCTTCAGCCAATAGTCTTACATTGCTGGAGAACTTTTTGAATCGGAATGTTTGATTATATATTTATTATATGGATTGTATTCTATGTTTGATTCGTTTGTTTACAGGATCTAGTGATCAACGTGTCTCCGCGCATAGTTCGAGGGGTTACGTCTGGCGAGAACTACGGGCCGGGCCAGGGCTCCTTCCTCAACATCGAGGTCATCTCGGAGAAGTGCGCAGAGTACTGGTGTCAGAGCATCGCTGAGTTGAAGAGAGATTTCCCACACAAAGTATGTTCTGTTGTTCACAAATCCTTTGGAATACCAGTTTATATTGAATTTGGTTGAAGACCATTTCAAAGTAATGGATTATTTTGGTTTTTAATTACAACGGAGTACATATTGCATTAGAACAAATTAAATAAACAAAATCCTGTTTAACATAGTATATAATATTTCAACTTATAAATAATGTATTTTATCTAATTCAGGTTGTGATAGCTTCAATAATGTGTTCGTACAACGAGCACGACTGGACGGAACTCGCGCGCAAAGCGGAGGCGGCCGGCTCCGACGCGCTAGAACTTAACCTCTCTTGTCCTCACGGCATGGGAGAGTCGGGTATGGGACTGGCTTGCGGACAGGTGAGTGATACGTATATTATATATAATTTTCATTACATTCCAAATAATACACGCTTATAATGAGATAAATGCAAAATTAAATCCGTTATCGAGATTAAAACTGTCTGTAATATCCAGGATCCAGTTCTTGTGAAAGGAATATCTCAATGGGTCCGGAAAGCGATCAAGATTCCATTCTTCATTAAGCTGACTCCTAACATAACTGATATTGTCACCATTGCGACGGCGGCTTACGAAGGTAGTCTATATTCTTTTATATACTCCTGTCATCCAACGGTAACATCGTTCATAAAGACTTGTGAAAAATTCGCTTATTAACAAGTACGTGAAAAATTCCTTTATAATAACGTACATTAATATTTTGTAACAGGCGGTGCGAGTGGAGTGTCGGCTATCAACACCGTCTCTGGACTTATGTCCGTCACTGCCAACTCCACGCCCTGGCCGGCTGTGGGTAAGAAGACATTTTAAAGATACTTTTCCAATGTAATGATTGTAAAATAATTATTTCTATAATGTTATTTGATATAGAAGATATTGCTTGCAACTTTGAGTCTGGTTTGTAAGAGCTTGTTTATTTTAGGAAGTACTAAGTCTACGACATACGGCGGCGTGTCCGGCAACGCCACGCGGCCGATGGGCTTGCGCGCTGTGTCCGCCATCGCCAACAAGCTGCCCGGCTTCCCTATTCTGGGAATTGGAGGAATCGATTCCGCTGACTCAGCGTTCCAGTACATACTATGCGGAGCGCCTGTGGTCCAGGTAACTTTATGTATTGTGAACATTTTCGGAATGGTGACTTTTAAATTTCACATTGATTCTAGTAATTTATTTAATGTAGATATGTAGTGCAGTACAGAACCAAGACTTTACCGTGGTAGAGGACTATATAACCGGGCTGAAGGCGCTGCTGTACCTACGGTCGATAGGTCTGGACGGATGGACCGGGCAATCACCGCCCACGGCCAAGCATCAGAAAGGGAAACCTGTGCAAACGCTGACCAGTGAAGACGGCAAGGTATCTTTATCAAATCTTACAATAATTGGTGAAACATCATTGGTGATTTTCGTGCTTTAGGCGTTTTAATTACAAATTTCTTAATTCTTCAATAAATTTTAAAAAAATCACAGAATTTTATTTTTAATACACTTACTTTTTTTGGTAGTTGTAACTATTTGAACAATCGAATACTTAACTAAATAAAACTTGCAGTAAAAGTTTATCTTATGTGTACACTTATTAATGTATACAATAAATATCTCGGCTTAAACTACTAAATCAAAAATGTCATGCTTAATTTCAGGTTCTGGGTCATTTTGGTCCATATAAAAAGAAGCGAGAGGAATTCCTTAAGACGATTCGTCAGAAATCGGACATTATTAATGAAAATGGAAACGATTGTTACATGAACATGACAAACGGTACTTCTGATGAAGTTTCTCCGGTGCCAAAAATAAAAGATGTTTTAGGCGAAGCTCTACCGAGGATTGGACCTTACAAGAAACTTGATAACACTAAACAAGTTGTCGCTCTTATTGATGATGTAAGTTTTAAAACTACTACACGTGCACAATAATGAGACCTTTAAGATGTGACGTCATCGCCCACACGTTTTCCGTTATTGCGTGCGTCTTTGTTTTCTTTTTTTCCTAGAACGAGCGACGAAGTTTACCATAGCTTGCGTTTATTCGACGTGATACTGTACACTGTACTGGAACACAGCTGTGACGTTTAGGGAGAAGTGATTTTTCTCTTACCTTTTATATATTTATGGTCTCTGGGTCATAGATTTTTTGAGTATATTAATTTTGTTCTTGGATGCTCACAAGTAAGAGACAATAAATTATTGTTTTTCAGGATATGTGTATAAACTGTGGGAAATGTTATATGGCATGTGCGGACTCTGGATACCAAGCTATTGAGTGAGTCATTTTCTCTTCTAAGGAAAATTTTTTTTTCACGAAAAAACAATATCAATTATTGAATTTTAATTTCTACTTTCATTCAAATTAACTTTGAAGGACTGTGACTAGGATAATGTGAAATAAATGATGTGTTAAGGGCTCTTATATTTATTGATATTTTCTCAATTTAGATTTGACCCGCAATCTCACATACCACACGTGACCGACGACTGCACTGGGTGCACTCTGTGTCTCTCCGTGTGCCCTATCATTGATTGTATTACGTAAGTAGACAATTTCTTTTAGTAAGTCATTTTTCAATATATTTTTTCTAAGGAACAAATTTTTCCTTATTGCTTTACGTATCATAAATATAGTCGTATGTTTTTGCAGAATGGTGCCCAAGGATATTCCACATATAATAAAACGAGGGATCGGCTACCAGGTTCATCCAGTGACACCTTTGGATGCTGTCAATGCCGATAAGGAAATGTAAACAAAATAAAGCAATTAACAAAATTGTAAAAATATATTAAAATAAATTGTATAAATGTCTAATTAACAGTCATGACTTTTTTACGTATCGAAGCTGCATTTCGCTTTGCAGTCTCGTATGAATATGCCCAAGAGTTTAAAGGATTCACTTTTAAACTAAGTGCCGATAATGGTTTTGGGCAATCGTAATGTTTTTTATTCACTACACTATGTTTTAATTTTACAATTCTCCTTTGATGTAACTTTTTACATACGAAACATTCGAACTCATGTGCTGTTTTTAAAGAATCTATTTGGTATGGCCTAGTTTTGATCTCATTCAAAAGTTTTGCATTTGTTATTAGTCCTTTGGTTTTATGTTCCAGGTATGTTTCATATAAATTGTCATTATCCATCAGCTTTTCAATGTAACTACTCATAAGTTCAGGTGTAGGGTAATCTTCTAAAAGTATAGCCGACTTATTATTAGGAAACCAATCTCTAATCGATTGGGAGCCAAAATAAATAGGGACTGTACCAACTTTAATGGCTCGCCAAAATTTCTCGGTGACATAATCATTACATATACCATTTTCTATTGCAATTACAAACTTATACTTCGCGATAAAGTGTAAAAATTCGTCATCATGCAATTTATTCAAATAGTCTTCCGTGAATTTGCTGGGCAGTTTTTTGTTGTTCAAACAAGCACCGTACGAATCGATTTTTGTGTACTTCATCAATTCCTTAACATAAATGTCTCTTTCAGTTGACGTTTCGCAGTCTGTCTGAAGGTACAGCACAGAGGAAATTTCGTTTGAATACTTATTTTTTTCTTGAATCGGTACAAAGTATTTAAGAGTAGTTATATCCTCTATCGAATTTAAGTATTGTAAAGGAAATGGTACATCGCTAAATCGGCTAAATGTCGATGAGTAGTTAAATAAGCTTAAAACATCTTCATGCATCATCTCTTCAACATTTCTAGGAGACTCCTCATGATAAAGTCCCCAAATAATTTCTCTTGGACGAGGTAAAGGTAAATCATCAAATTTAATGTTACTGGCATAAAACAAATGTGCCTCGACATTGTACAAAACACTTGTGTTCCTGTTACTGAGAACATGACATTTTATTTCATTAGAGCAATGTCTAATCTCCGAGGTGCCAGGAAAACTTGAAGTCCACCACAATATCACAGGAATATGCGAATAACTTTTCATAGTTTCACCATTCCATGTCCATAAAAGATATATCATCATTGTTATTACAGTAATCCATAATAATTCAAATAATGTTATTTTTCTGATTCTTGTTAAAATTCTTAGTAATATTTTAACAGTACAATTCATTCTATGAAGCATGTAATATTTTCTGTTATCACTGTTCTGTGTGTACATCGTACTGTCTCTGAATTATACTGTTTGTTGATAGAACAATATCCTGCTTGCTATCAAGCAATAACACTCATATGTATCAAATTTGATAAAACAATTTTGTGATAACTCAATATTTAAAACCGCGTTGTTTTCGTATGTAGTTCAAATCCATAACAAATGCAACTATTAAGTCAATATAAAATAGTCCATAAATGGCTCCAATCAATCTTGCGATAAATATAAGGTTTAACAATGCCACTGTTGTTACGAACAGTTGTATGACAAGGTAATAGAACTCCGCTTCAGGTTGAACTTGGTCCACAACGTAAAGCACAATGAGATGAAAAGATATCATAAGAGTTGGGGCTGAGGCCAGACAGTAAAATGAATCGATGGGATCCACAATATTTGGCATTATACATAGGAGAAGAGCAAGTCCCTAAAAACATTACATGACACTTCAGTTAAAGATATTTTAGGTTTCTGACTAATACAGACATAAAAGATAAAACAAAAGATGTTTTTGCCAGTTTCCATCAATAGTCCACACCAGGCTGGTTTAGGAACATGTTAGGTATGGTAAACATAAAGGTGATTTCACATACTTTTTTGCCCAAATTCAAAATGATAAGGCAATTATTTTTTGAGAGGACTCTAATATTCCAGAATATTGAAGTTACCAATATTTTTTGACTCAATATCATCTATAATTTGTGAATTAATCTAATCAATAATACTACTACTCTTAAAATATATTTTATTGACTAAATTAAAACTTTTTTAGGTTTCCAAAAAATTAAACATCCATGCTCATTAAAATTATAGTACATGTCAATAGAAAGTGCAAGAAAAAGATGAAAGTACATTAATCCGTAGTAAGAGCCAGTAAAACCTGTTAACCAAGTTGCTTGGACTATTGCGAAAAAAGTAAGTGTAATTTGTGAAACCAAGTACAATTGCTCTACAACACTTTGGTTTTGGTCCACCAAGTACAAGATGATGAACATAAAAGATAGCATAAGTGTCGGAGCAGCAGCCAAGCAGTGAAATATTTCTGGCGCCGGCAAAGCAAAAGGTAGGGCCAGGAGTATCATAGATATAACCTAAAAAATAAACAATCGCCTTTGCTTAATTTAAACTGTTAGATTAACTAATTACATTTTAAATTCACATTGATTTCCCTAGGTGACTATGTAGGCCATGAAATGTGGAATTGACCTCATATCAATACTGTGTTTATTCATCAAAGTCACGGTAAATAAAAATGTTTAATAACCTACATATTTATATATAATATTTTTAGATAACCTCTACTAAATTTTAAATGTTAAGAAAATAAAATTCGTATAATAGATATATAAAAATTAATTAGATGAAAAATTCTATTTGTTACGAGAAAAAAAAACGTTCATTAGGTTTTAATATGACATTACTCAAAATTTAAACTAGGTTATGTTACAATTGTCTGTTGATATTTGCGTAATCGTTCAGAAGTTCAAAATATATTAACTCACAGCATGGTGTCAAATTAATAAAAGAATCATTAAATTAAATCTACGATTATTTTGATGTCAGTTTTTGTTTAATTACGTTACCTTCCTAAATTATAAAGTAAAATACAATTTCTTCGTGTATTACATTTATTAGACATATCGCTGTACGAAACAAATTATCTTATTGCCGTACATGATAGCAACTTATTATAATGTTTTTGAATTAAAAATAGTTTAGGCACAACTAAATGTACATCCCCTTTCATTTGCAATTAAATATAAGTCCAACGATAATGCTGTTAACAAGGCGAAATAAAATAAACCATAAATTAGCCATAACCAGATTCTACTAAGATTTAATAGAAAACATTGAACGAAGGCTCCGAACGTAAATAATATTTGAAAAAATAAGTACATTTTTTCCATAAACAGAGGCACTTGTCTTCGTAGATACAGTATAATAAATAAAAGAGATATTATAAGCGTAGGACCAGTAGATATGCAGTACATGTGACCATTAGGCTTTGGGATCATTAATGGTAAAAGCAAAATTGCGAGAGAAAAGACCTACAACGAATAATAACTTTTAACGATACTCTCAATTTAAATAAGTAAAAAATTATTGACTATAAAAATTAGCAACATTTTCCTCTTAAAAGTACGTATTAAAAAATGGAATACATAAAAGTTCTGAAAAAAAAATATGATAAAATGAGCATTCAAACCCGTAATCTCTACGGTACAGGCAAATTACTTACCATTACAATTCTATCTAATCCCATTCATATTTCTATAAAATAGATACTAATACGGTAGTTTGTATTTTCAAATGATAATGGATTTATTTATGTTTGACAATTAAATTAGAGTAATCTGACATTAACTTTACTTACAAATTCTATTAATTTCATGATAAATATGTTGTATTTTATCAATTCATTCCATTTCTTATCCACTGGAACACTGTCTGTCAAAATAAAAGTGGACAATAATTACGGGAAAAAATGACTAAAAAACCGGCTGGCTAAACAACCTCAAATTGTATTTATTATAAAAGTAATTATCCATGTACAACAATCATCAATCAATATAATCCATAACTATTCAGGACATTATTCAGGAACTGGATTTCTTGTTTAGTTTATACTTCAGTATATTGTGATTCAGCATTCCCCAGATCATAATCAAACATTGCTAGATCAATGATTATCTATGTTTAGATTTGTGGGTCCCTGTAATTTGTGTGAAATTGCGATTTTTTTACGCTAAAATAAAGTTTTTGATGCTCACCATTTATTATCATATCCGACATTTTAAATAGAATTAATTTAATAAACAACAAAAAAATAAAATCTTCAAGCCTTCTTACTTCTTAGTAATATTACCATAATTGTTTGAATATACATTTAAATACAAAATTAATGCGTCTTATAATTGGCACTTGAAAGTCAATAAACCCATCCTTAACATTTTTATTTACTTTCATAGTGATTCAAATTTTCAAGCCAGTTCGTGGCAGTGCAAAACTCTTGTTTTTGATATATTATCGTGGTATTTATTGAAATCAATTTGCGAAACTAATCGCTTAATTCGGCTTTATTGTACTGCACCAACCTACCTACTAATTTTCGTATATAAATGAACAGAACTTCCCAAGGATTCGCTGCTGCGGCTCTACTCTATGATCTATTTAGTCCTTTAAGAATGTCAAAAGTTAAAAGCAAAAGAAAATGACAGCTTATTGTGAGGTTAGGTGTCAAGCCTAAAATTATTTTTTGTGACAGATAACTGTCAATGACAGAAATGACAATGACAATGGGTAAACGTACTACTGTAGCGTGATTTTGGCACAATCCAATTTAAAATTATTGATATGATTTTTTTATAGCAGTAATATCTAAAACAGTCCATATAATGGAAGACGACGACCCCGTTGTGAAGGAGGTAAAGTGTTACAAAGTTGTAATTTGTTTGTTGAATAGGTTATGTTATTTTTAATTGAATCAAATTTACTAAATGTTCATCTGTTCTATTAATTTTTTAGATACCAGTGTTTTTATCCCAGGCTTTGGCAGAAAATTTCTATATATTCCAATATCCCGTGCGACCTGCAAACAGGGATTGGAATAATGTTATGGTCAAGAATGCCTCTATAAAGCCTAAAAATAAAATTGTGCGACTTGAAGTGGGTCTCGATACTTACAGTGACAAATACTGCCCTTCTAAAGGCGAACAAATTGCTTTGAATACAGATGGCCAGCAGGTAATTTTCATTTTAAAATTTGTATATCAAGAATGAGGAAGATTTCATCATATTTTTTCCTTTACAAGGTTGCCGAAAATGGTAATTCCTATTTTAGATTTATTCCACCCTTTTTAAGGTATAAAATATCAAGAAGATGTACTACCATACAGTTGAATACAAATTAATTAATTAATCACATTTAATATTGTGTATTAAGTGAACCATATACTAACACAAGCTTTTTAAACTTAGTTGGGATGGTTAAAAGAAATATTAAGTCATAATTCGCAAATTTTTTTATTTATCAAAAAATCTTTCACAGGAGTCAAGATATATAAAGGATAGAGAAAGAGAGAAATCACAATATTTCAAGAATGGTATAATGGACAAGATTGTGCTTGAAAGTAGTGTACCATGTTTCAAAACGGAACATTATGCAGTAGCTTTACTGCAGGACAAGGAACTTCATTGTACCCCTGTGAAAGGTTTGTATTATATTTTTTTATACCATAAAAAAATGTAATTATATGTAATTAAAAGGGGGCAAACAAGCAATGGTTCGCCAAAAATAAGTTAAGCAATAGCCTTTAAGGAGGGAGTACACTTGTTTTTTGAAGGACCCTATGTATTACTTATTTACTTTTTGTATTACAAACCAATTTATTAATTGTAGTTTGCTCTTTACAGGAATTATTCAACTCAGACCATCTTGTTCGTTCTATGATAAGCAAGATAAACAAAAACATGATAAAAATAAGGCTGATAATTCAGATGATGAGGACAAAGAACCAGAACTTCAGCAGGTATATCTAATTTTGTACTTCTGGAAAAAAAAAGCATAGAAACCTCTTCTACAATGAGTTCTTTTATTTTAAACATTAAATATGATTTTCAAAGTACTTTGAGTTAATGTTATACGTTAGGTTTGGTTATTAAATACTCTAGGAGGCAGTTTTTATATATTTTATTTATAGCAAAGTATAATTTAGACTTGCTTTGGATTTGAAAGTCAAACCACATACAGTAGAACCTTGATAAGTTAAAACCCAAAGGAAACATAAAATATTTCAAGTTAAAGAAATTTGAATTATTGTTATTCTACTGTAGAAAAATTTATTACATCTCACCATCTGAACCTACAACAGTTTTTTTTTATGTACTCACTATAAAACTGTAATATGTTGCATAATAATGTGGGTAGGTTTAAGTTACCTACCGTCTATTTATCTGAAATAAACCAGTCCCAAACCAACCGTCGTTTGACTGACACCCCATACATTACAAACACAATGATTGAAATTTTAACAGGTGACAGTTAAATTTGCACGACAAGAGACGGAAATTTCAAAAAAAGCTCGCGAGAAGTCTTACGAAACGATATCGCAACGTATCTCAGATGAGCCGTGGTATGACGGACTTTGGAAATCCTCGGATAGTGACCAAGCAGAAGTAAGTAAATCTGTAAAACAGTCATCTTATGAAAAAAAATAATTAATATTTATTGTTTTCGTTTAAGTTACGTACATGTTATATTAATTGTATATACTTTAGGCTGTTTGTTGGCTTACAAATCGTCTACTATTCGTTATCAGCTGGAGCGGCTCAAGTTGTTCAGTGCGGTGACGGCGGACGGGTCCTCGCTGACTCTGCCGCACAGGGAGTACGTGCGCGCGCTGGTGCCCGCCGCGCCCGCCGACGAGGCCGGCGCTGTGGTCGCCAAGCGGCCCTCGCTGCAGGAACAAATCAAGGAGATACTTCTCAGTGGTGGGAATTTGTTAAACTTGATATTATTGTATACTGTATTAGCGGGCTTTGTATGGGGAAATTTTGGATTTTCACTTATATATATGTATTTCTTTTTGGTATTGTTTTGTAGTATGAAAGATGTAAGTGTACAGACAGAGTGAAAGACATTGTATAATTGTTTGTCATTGATAGGTATCATTTGATATCCATGTGAATGATTCATTCACATACGATGTGGAGAATGTCTTTTTATTTAATCTAAATTGTTACAGCTAAGCTAATGACGTTCAATGAGCTGCGTGCCCGGCTCCGCAACGAGGACGGCAGCGTGGCGGGCGAGGCGGCGGCGCTGAACGCGCTGGGCGGCGCCGCCTGCTGCGTGCGCGGGCTGTGGGCGCCGCGCTCGTGCGACCTCTACACGCGGCCCGCGCCCGCGCCCGCGCATCTCATGTGCGCGGCCAGGGACCACGTGGTTAGTTCACTTTAAGAGGAAATCGATCGTGTAATATCACCCGTAGACAATTACCAGTTTATTTTGTGTGTACAGGCATTATGTTAGTTACTTTTTTGTGGACTTACTTCGTAATTTCACCAGGTATTTTGTGACTTATTTATAAGCATACCCTAATAATCAGGACAGTGTATTTTTTATGAAAAATTTCAAGTCTAAAAAGCTTGTGTAAAGTTATGATTTACAACAATAGTCGAATGGATTGGAACCCAAGTGTATATTATGTTGTTATTTTGGTTAAATAAATTGCTTAGCATTTCTATTTAAAGTTATTGTTCTGCTGCTACATTTCAATGAGATGTGTCTCCAGTTACTTCATAAACAGTCTCCGTGTCTTTTCTCAGTTGTATCTGTTCACCCAACACCCGTACGTCGACAGACGTAAGGTGGCCGCCGCCGTGCGCCTGCCGCCGAACGATGTCTTGGAAATAATACGCTCCGTAGCCAAGTTCACGCCGAGGATGGGCTGGGAGCTGATATTACCACCCGACACGTCGTTCGAGGCCAAACATCATGACATAGTGCAGCGTCAGAATACGTACTGGGAGGCGAGACAGAGGCAGTTCAATGAAATGGTGATAGGAGAGAGTGTCGGCAAACGTCAGAGGAAGAAGTCTCAGAGGGACTCTATGTCTGACGCGATGAGCAGTCCCAAGCCGAGGTGTAACAGTGTCAGTGAGGACGACAGTGATCGTAAACGGCATAAGAGTAAGTCGTCTGCCGCTTCTGGCAAACGGACGCGTAATATCAGCTCTAGCAGTGTACACGATGCCACATGAATGTAGATATAGTTAGGTTATCAAATTGTAGTGTTTTTTACTAATGTTGCTTGTATGTTACGGATCTTACGGTTAAATAGTATTGTTTCACATGTCCACATCTTTTTGTGATTTTTTTTGTATTAAGTGCCAAATCCAATGTCTCTGATATGTTGTATTGAAATTAAACAAATATTTCTGTTCAGACATAATTTATATCTGAGCTAGTTTGATTCAATGATCTAAAGACAATGTTTGTGTTAACATTTTGTGAGACTGAATCGTATAAAAGTTGTAATAAAGTAAAGTGCTGAATGTAAATCATTGTTATATAACCATGAAATTTGATATTTACTAAGCTCCAGGATAAATTATGTTTGTTTATAAACTGTTGCACCTCGTACTATTGTTACCGGACTGAGGGGACGGTGGTTTATGAATTATGTATGTATATTTCTATGTCCCTTCCACAGTCTCAGCTGTTTTAACTATTTAATTGAAGTGTCATCCGATATTAGTGTCGTATGACACCGGCTTAAAACCCATATAGCGGAAGAAAATAAAAAGTAATACATTTCGGCGTTTTTATCTAAAAATATTTTTCATTTTGTCAATATCTTTCAATGACATTGTTCAAATTTCTCTTAAATTTGTTTGGTTATTTTGAAATCTGTAAAAACTTGTAACTGCGTGAAAAAGGTTACTTTATGACCTTTCAGTTTAAAGGTACAAGTTATGTCTAGCCTTCTGCCAACCCATCCTAGCTTTAAATGTTTAATTTTTGAATTCTTGCATCACAATTTAAGTTTAAAACGTGCATAATATTTACTGTAAATTATTTTAATATTAATTTTACTAATGTTATTGTTCCATAAAAGTGTACGTACAGACAATGATCTTAGTTACTTGTAATATAAAAAAATAGCAAAATCGTTGCTTTAAAGCGCTAAATAATAAAGCGAGTAAGATTTCAAGGTTTTTTTTACACGACCGAATTTTTGTTCTTAAATTGAAGCATTCTATAAAAAAAATATTCAAAAAAATATTTTCTTGTGTTATTAATGTTTTCTAAAATCAAAGACTAAAGATATTTAATGAACTTATAATGTTTTCTTCTGACTGTACATTATTATGAATTTTATTCGTTTTATTATTGAGGCTGCATCTTTGGTAAGCAATACAAATGTTTATATAAGTTGTTATTTTTTTAATGGAATAAAAGTTATTGAATATTTATAAAGTTTTATTTGTTGATCTAAATAAATAAAAATGAATGAAATAAAACTAAATGTTTAATGTAAAACATTTTAATGATAGAAATATTTGTAATAAAAAAAATAACAAAACAGACAAACTTATAGTACTAATCTAATTTGTACTAAAGTATACAATATAAAAACAACACAATGAAATAAAAAAGTTCATAAAATATTTAAGAAAGTGCTCTTGAAACACAAGAAACAACATGTTAATAGAAATTTACACACGGTTTTTAAATCTTAAAATTAAAATACAGTTCATTAACAGTTATCGTGCTTACAAATACATACAAACAACGCTTTTGGTACGTTAAAAAAGTGATTTTTTTTTAATTTCTCACAAAATTACCATAAATTAAGAAGTAAAAATATCTCCGTAAATTGTCACTGAGTTCGCACTGAAGAAACATTTACATAAAAACATGTGATCAGTTTTTGGTTTCGAAATTTCTTGATTCAAATTAAATGTTTTTATGAGAATGTTTCGGCAATACGAACAATTGATACAGTTTATTTATTTACTCTTTATTATATTGTGCATAAAGGACGGACTTAATGCCTTAAGGCATTCTCTACCAGTCACCCCGAGGTGTGGAGAGAAATTAAAGGTAGGCAGAGAATAGAAAGATTAAAAGGTATAGACTAAAAGTGGAAATAGAGAAGCAAAGTTTAAGTGCGAATTACTGATCAATATCTATGTAGTTTTGATTCCAAATTAAAAATGACAGTATATGCATCTACTAAGCGTCGACAATGTAAAATTTTAAGTAATAATTACAGCTAAAAGTTTTTAAACACTGGCAACATTAAACGATATACAGATAATAAAAGATTATTTTCAAGTAATTTATGAATAAATGATGAGTGTAATGAATGTTATCACAACAGTAAAGTATCCGTTAATGTTATCAGCTTTATTGCAGAATTTTAAATCGCACGTGTCTGCAACTTCACCGAATTTGTTTTTGACGAAATTCCAATCGCAAAGTCCGACTCGACACCCGTCCAACTTCATAGGTTTCTCGTTCTCAAGGAATAATACCTGGTACTCACCTTTCACTTGGAAGTTGCCGTCCTGCGTACATCTATAAGAAATAAGAGTAATTAGTGTCTTCTAGTAAGATTTCTTTTTCATAAGACAAGCTTTTTATCTACCAATTACATTTTCGTATATTAAGACTGGCAACACAACTCAGAGAAGAGAGCCATAGACATCGATGTCTACGGTTAGTATCTTACTTGTATAAGACAGCGGCGATGTTTGCGCTGAACGGCGACATGAGGGACGTGGCCCACTGGCGGGAGTGTATGGGCGGCGTGTGGTAGTTGTCGCCGGTCAGCGGCGCGGAGTCCCGTCGTATGTTCATAGCCGTCAGTGTTAGTAGGACAGTGGCTGCTTCGGTAAATTGTACTAGAGCTCGAGGCTGCTGAGGTGTGCCTGAAATGAGTATCTCATTTGTAAAATTGTTAAGGTTTTCGGTGGCATATTAAAAAAACATATTTCACACAACTATGTTTATATACTATCGATAAGTTTCGCACCTGTCACAGGTAGTTAAAAAATAGTAGGACCTGAGAAGAAAGAGAAAAGAGAGAGTTTTCTTACGTCGTTCCACATGAGTCTTCAAGAAGTCCATCATGTCTTTGACGGTGGTGCAACCCATCTTCTCGTTCAATGGGTTTCCGTATCCATACTTGTAGTAGGTCTCTAAATCTTCCGCGTATTCCATCCTTCGAAGATCTTCTTTTGTGAAAACCTAAATTAATAATGGTAGTTATACAGGATGTCCGAAAACGGCGCATGCAAAGGACGGCAAGTTTCGTAGCCAATCAATAATACAACGTTTATTTTAGTCAACTACTTTTGTCTTCTTTCGAATTCCTTGGTTAACGATAAAAATACGAAGAGTAAATTAGGTGAACGTAAGGGAGATTTTCTAAAATGAAATATAATGTGTATGTAATACTCACAGCGCACCATGGCGATATCTGCGCGACATTCCACGCCTTGTCGTAGCGGCACATTTGGTAGATGTTGTTGATGACGTCACGCTGCACGTCATAGTTGAATCCGAGACGGCGAGATATGTTACTCATCATCTGCCAATACGTCACATCATGTTACATTAACATCAGGTCACATTACAGTATTTGTAACATCTTATAACTGAAACGCCGATAGCCTATTAAAGGTACTGAATACGAGACTTGCAAAATATCATAGTGAGTTTGAATCTGCCATTTGATTACTATCGTGAAACATTATTTATATTTTTCTCATTGTTTCTTTTTTATGTAAATGCGAAAAGGGGATCAGACTTTTAACATACATAAGAAATGCTAGCTATTTTGAATTGTCTTAATATCATTGATTTGCAGTATTTTAGTCTAAAAAGTGTGAAATTTTAGACAATTAAAATACTGTGTCAGTATAATTTATGATTACAGCCGTGACCGACAGACAAGAAAGATCAGAGGCGTGGCAATTATAAATGTACAGTAATCAGAGACGCTTGCAATTTGGATGATTCACAGGAATGTAAAAAGAAATAAAGAAATGCAGAGAAAGCCATAGTCCGAAGGTTAGTTATACAGAGAATTATACAGAATGTTCTTTTTCCTTTAGCTTAGTTTAAGCGCTAGAGCGCTTTTAAAGACAATAAATAAATAAATAATTTATTTCGTATACATGAATCATAATTTGTTAGTAAGAGGGACACAGTTATTTTCTAATGTTAGTAACAAACATTGGCCGAGGCATTTAGACTACATAAATTCACAATGGAACGGAAAGTTATATTCATACTTACGTACATACTGTGTATATTAGTTAGCTTTTAGTTAGTATATTAGTATTCTATGTTGTCAATTATGTTAGATGTAGAGTTCGAAAAACATGAAAATGTAAAACACGCGAATAGCATTATCACCCAATACGGAAAAAAGTTTATTTTATAAGGTATATTTTAGTAGGTATCATATGAAAATAAAACTCACTCCTCTGAATTCTTGTTTGGATTCAAATGTATTTTTCTGAGTCAGAGTTTCATTGCTCTCGTCCACTCCACTCGTCCAAGACGGACAGAATTTGTACGGCTGAAATAAAATGAATGTAAAATGACGAACAAGTCATAATAATACTTAAGTAATGACGATATTTTACGAAAGAAAATATAAGGAAACAGTATCTGAAAAATCAATACAAAATGCATAACTATGTGATTAAAAATGTTAGAAATAAACTTTTCTCTTCAATAAGTGCTTAAATATGAAAGTGATTATTTTTCTCTTACCCGCAGCGTCTTTTCATCGTTCTGTTTAGGCACGTCGCCGCCGCCCGGCTGCGACTTGAACAAGCCTTCGGTGAACGCGCGGAAGGTTGTGCTCGAACGCAGATCGTCGGCATATTTAAACTGGCATACAAAACATACATAGTAGCTTTACACTACCCGTTTTAATATAGCATGGTGCGGTTAATGTTTCGGTAGAACACGCGCCTGAATATTCTTAATACTTTAACTCTTACATTTCATGGAAATGTTCAATATTCGATTGGTTAATTTAACCAATTTTAGAATACCGTACATGTAGTTATGTGTACTTTAAAACGCTTGAGGTGATGCAAACGATCTTAATATAGTAACTAGTTTTAAAACTAGCACTTTCAACATGTGCATATTTACTATATGTGCCCTGGTATCACACGGGTAGCACTAAATTATGTTGATACAATATGAAACATTGCTTTGCGAATTTATTATTAGGTCTGTACATACAGTTATAGATTTTATTATTAGATTAAATTATATTCACATCACCATAGTAAAATGTTAAAATCCTTAATATCTATATTTGAAACACAAAATATTGTACCAGATAATCATGTGGGTTATCGGTGAGGAGTCCAGGGTACTTGTGCTTCCAGGCCTGGGCAAGCTGCTGAGTGGATATGTATCCATCGCTGGTCAGGTCGCCAGCGAGCGCCGGGTCGGTCGGGCTCCACGTCCAACGCTCCAGAAGGTTCAGGTCCGATGAGCAGACGCGTTGCTGGAAGAAACAAAAATATCTCTCATTATATTTATACCTACAAATATAAAGCCAAAGAGTCTGAACGGGCTAATCTCTGAAACTTTTCTCTTTACCCATTTATGTGGGATCGGCACAGCATGACCGCTTGCTCGTTTGCCATCTATTTTTCACTTTACATCCCTCGATTTCCACAAAATTACATGTCTGACGTAAATATAAAAAGTGTAATGGCCGCCATGTATAGTAAATGATGTTTGTGTACAAAGTTTACGTTTTAAGTTGGAACAGGGTATATACATTTCTTTATAATCGAACTTGGTACACATGAGTCACGAGGCAGGTGAACTACGCCATACGATTACCAACATACACATTTACATCTGTTTAAACATAAGTAGTGCTACCAAGTACATTCGTTCCATCAGGTTTCTCAAGATAAGAAAATGTAAGCACATTCCTTGAGTAATTGTTTTACATTATATATTATTATATTTTATTTAGTATAATATCAAAATTTACATCATATAATGTACTCATATACAATATATGTTAAAAGCTTTATATAGACGCAACAAAGACTAATATCAAAATAGAAATAAGGTTTAAAATAAACAATATATACGAATATGTATGTATGCTTGTTTGTATCATTGCGAAATACAATCTAAACACTGATTTTGAAGAGAGAAGTCATTCGTTTTGTATTCTTCCCCTGAGTATTTTAGAACAGTCTTTCGGACTATATATTTTAAATAGACCAAAAAATTACTCTCTTGCTTTCCAAGTATAGTACTGTGTGTCCAGAAAGGGTATCGGGTATTTGTTTTCGCGCCATATTCGAAACGGGGCGTCTAAAGGGTGCGGGG
>JAABKM020000002.1:1466988-1478122 GCA_016277805.2 Papilio aristodemus | reverse complement strand
TTTTTATTGCGTACGAATAATTTTTGTTTCATTGAATTTACAAATACCCGATACCCTTTCTGGACACCTTGTATAAGATATGATTATTGTATTTCATTTACGTCTACAATGTTATTTGTAGTCTGTATCCTTAAATTATAACCAAGGAAGCTCTGTCCAGGCCCCAAGGTCTCCCGCTTCGAGTACGTGTTTCGATTGCATATATACTTCCTTTTATACTGACGACTCACTTGCACTAGTCATACATTTGTAAACGTTTAATGAATAATTGACAAATGTATCACAGGTCAGATAAAATACTTGACTTCTTGATTTGAAAGTTATTTTTTTTAATTAATTACAATCTTAAATTAATTATGCATAAACAATAAAGATTAAAGTTTAATTTGAGAATGTAAGTTGAAATAATAAAGTTTTTTTTTTCTATAAATCAAAGGCCTGATTGCTTGCTAGTCAGATGGACAATTGGTATTTAGTAGTAGTTAATGGTTATTCTTAATTACATTTGCATACATACTATCTTAATTCTAGTATTAATATTTTTTTATAGTAAAAAGGGGGTAAACGAGCGACGAGTTACCTACAGTCAGGTGATACTAAAATGTTCATTTTAATTTAGGTTAGGTTACTTACATTGGTATTTCTGAAGTTTCCGTTCCTGTAGTTGGTGATGATATTGTTCCTGAGGTCGGTAAGAGCTTGCAGGCCGGCAGTCTCGTTCGCCTCGGGGGTATGCGAGCCGTGACGACTCAGCAACCAGATGGCGATCGGTTGACAACCTTAAAAATATTAAATATGTACAAAGGTAATGCAGATACATTGCTGAGGTTTCGAGTTCAAATCTGTCAGCCGAAGGGATATTGGGTTTAAAAATGAAATCTGGAATTCGGGCGCTATATAGAGATAGGCTCGCTCTTTTTCATATCAACACAGGGCTAAGTGTGATAAATAGTTGCTATGCCTACCCCTGGAGGGTGTACATGCGAGAAGTATAATATAAGCCGAATTATGTTTCGCCAATTATTATTTTATAGTAGTATATGTATCATTACCAAAGAGATATTCTGCGTAGGATAATTTGAGCAAATGGTACTAAAGGTCATGACATACGAGCATTAATAGGGACCATTCATTGAGTGATGTCACTGGTTAACACCTGATGTTAATGTGCTCTTAAGATGGTAATTACTTTGTGCAATATTGCAAGGTTCGTGAATCACTGACCGAAACAATGTTTCCAGTTATTTGATATTTATGATATCATTTGGTTTGTAATAGATGAATTTATTAATACTGCCTCAGTAGCGCTATTGAGGAACATACATACAAATTCCCAGACAAAAGTGATATTTGGGCCTTTTTTAACTCAATATCGGCTGATATTGAGTTAAAAAACTCAACTCGCCACCTATCACATAATCGGAAAAACATATGACGAAATGCATTAGATGCACCTTTGCCTATCTCTACGGAGAATACAAGTGTATGTTTTTATTAAACAATTTTTTTAACTATTTACGAAACAGACACAATTTGCCGAAGAATATCCATACACTATTGAAGGTATGTAACTTATTTAAGTATTATATTGCTTAAGTGATGGTAAAAAAAATAGTCATCCTTCATTTTTAACTCATAATAACTACGTTAATATTTTTTATTTATTTATTTAAATGCTAGAAATAATAACAACGTTGTTAAATCACCGAAGCGTTAGTTTGTGTGAGTGCACCCTTATTTGCCTGCACGGGGTTGTTGGAGTGTGAACACTTGAGCATTTAGGTCAACCTGTCGGGGTAATGAAGTGATGATAAAAGCTCTGTTAGCACATCGATTGCTGTAGATGACACCATTTCTTATTATAGTTTAAAAATTATACACTGAGGTACTTTTTTTTCATTATTTACGTATATGATAAAATATAATCTCTACTGAGATTATCTTGCAATTGTCAATCTATATGAAGCCTACTTGAAATAGCCTTCCGCTATATTTGTTTTTTGCTATGGGATCTAGAAGGTGCGTTTTCTTATGATTAGGTAGAGGAAGGAAGAAAAGAAAGTGCAGTAATACACTTCTCTGCACTACTTCATATAAAAGGTGTTTTCAATGTTAAAAACTATACAAAAATGTAAAATATGCATTTTTGTTAATATTTATGCTTCACGGCTCGCTCTTGTATTTCTTATTTCCAATAATATGCGATGATAAATAAAATAAAGTCGTGTAACAAATAATATAGAAGTACTGTTAGTTCCACCTGGAGTGATAAGCATTAAGCAATTTGAACAGCGGTTAAGATTTATTAAGTAATAAAAAGTAAGCAGCGATTGTTTACAGTTATTGTACCTCATAGGTCGGAACAACGCTGTAACTTAGTCGGGTTGTATGTATACATGAGATAGATGTATACATAAAATTTATATTAAATAAAAGATAAATTATTTCGAACTAAAATTTGGTATAGATTAAACACAATGAATGATAAAAATTGCAAGAAAATAATTATTTAATCACCTCGGGCCTGTAGACGAAGTCACATATAAGTACGAAACTGACATTGATTGTAGAATTTTCATGTGATCTACTGACTAAAATCTACGTCAGTTTCATCACACATTTTGGTATTTTCTATTAGCGATATCGCTAAATGACCGTGACTTTGTCTAGATCTGCTGAGCCTTCTTTGAAATAGGTAATGATCACAATATATTAAATGTAGATATAGGTATTGGTAACATACAAATGTGATAAAATACCGCTCACAAGTGAGTTCGCGAATGTTCCATTCAATGCAATGACTCAACTCCCAGTATTGTTTTAATGTTACTCGTGTATTCATGTGGTGTAGGATAGGAAGCTTTTTCTTTTCACAATAGAACGCTTACAGATAATGTCTTTACTTTTATGGTGAACTCGGATTATTTTTTTTTGTTCAAGCATTTATATATTTTGTCTTAAATACCCCAGAGATAATAATGTTACTTAAAACAAATATACGACGTACATATAACGAATATTACGACGTATGTTGGTTTTTAACTTCTGATTACCCCATTAGTGTAACATGGTGAAAGCTACTCTGTGTTATTTTCATAGACAGTCAAAAAATTAATTTTTGTTTTACTCGTACGATATTTATGTAAAACTAAAAAATAGAAAAGAAAATCTCACTACAACTATTTTTGTCACGTTTATATTATAATAAAACATTTAAAGGCATTAACCATCGCGCACTCGCAATAGGCCAGTAGTTTGCTGGTCCGTTGTAACGACCAGAGGTTCTCAACCTTTTATTAAATGTGGCCTTTTATAAAAAAATTCCTTTACTGTTAACTTTTAACAGTACATGACAATTGTAAAAAAATTGTACCCATTGCGTAATTTGGCAATATGTTTTTTATTCCAAAAAGGTTGTATTTCTTTTTAGATTATTAAATAAAAGGTCAAAAGGCAATAGTTTAGTAAATATTTTTCATTGCGTGGTGGTAATTAGGGAATTTAGTGGACAGTTAAAAGTACCTTATTATAATGTTTGTTGACAAACTATAATATTATTTAAGATGTCTTTAGAAGGACCTGCCTGTTACATTGTAAAAATACTTTAAAGTATTATAGGAACAATTTTACCTATTAAATAACAACAGGATTTCCGAATAAAATAAATGTTGAGAAGGACTGGTTTATTATGGTGTGGAAAATCTCTATGCATACCAACTAACCTTACGTAACCCAACTTACTAACGGGTTTATAAGGCATTGTTGTTTTCTGATATTGACGTATTAGTCGTATTAATGGCAGATTTACGGTTTTTAATAAGAACCAACGTAAGAGAAGCGTTGTTCCAGGATCACATCAAATTTGAATCCGTGATCTCTGGAGTCCCTTTAGATAACGGGCGTGAGCGTCTACATAAACGCTGGGAAATCAACAAAAAATCTATCAAACCGTAGTCCGGATACTATCTAAATATCTCAATTGTTTGTGCAAAACACATTTTTCTCTCGACGGCGAAAGAACAGCTTTCTCTAATCTTACATTGTATTTTAAATATCTTGACACACACACACGTTTTTGATCCACTATGTGGTAGACAGAGGTACAATTAGTGAATCCACTTTGCGCCGTTTATATCCATCACATGACGTGATAAGGGGCGAGCTTATCGCCGTATCGGGCACAAAATACTTTGATACAACTACGCTACCAAATACTAAAATGCGTACTTACCGGGAATGTCCTGTATCCTAGTCGATGGGAATACTTTATTCGCGAAAATATAAGAAGTTTTCGTTCCAAAGAGTAGATAAGGGTCTTCTTCTCCCGACAGACATATTTCTTGACTTTGTACATATGTCAATAATGATAGAAAACCTATCACCGTCCAAATCATTTTCGTTGCACAATAACAACAAAAATCAGCGATAATAATTATAACACTAGAAATCTGTTGATACAATTAAAAATTATAAAAGATATCATTAAATATATTTTGTGAAAAATAATTTTGCTAATTAAATAAATAACAATAATTTTGATATTAATTAAGTAGGTTTATCAACAAAACATTATATAATTCTATTGAAATAAATAAAAGAAACTACACACATACACTGAAGAAGTCGATTTAAAAGTTATACAAACAAATAACAGCGGCACAAAATGTGGCACAAGAGTTTAACAAATCCAACCTAAAAGTAAACTTAAAAAAAAAAACAATGTAATAAATACAATTTTCACCACAAGTACTTGATTTATTTCTGTGATATATATACGCGGGAAGTTACAGGTTACGGGATAGTTATTCGTGAAAGTTATCTATGGTAAAAAGGCGGGAAACGCGACGTCTTCCACCTGCGTTGCGAAACATACTGGCTGGTTGTTGATTGGTAAAACGTAAACCGGCTGGCATGGAAAAATGAGGCGATCATAGCGCAAGCGCAAGCAAAAACGACATTAACAAAACTGTTACGATGTCTTTTGAGGTATATATGAGTACGAAAAGTTATTTAGTAAATTATAAGAACTCTTTACATGCAATCAATGCAATGTTTAGCTCCTAGCCTGTGCACAAAGTTATAAATATACCGAATGTTGTAAAACTCAATGTTATAAAATTTGAATGATATATTTTATTTATTAAAAAAATGTAAATGTACTCAATTACATCATAATACAATATCGATTGTAAAAATGCATAAAAAGTTTTATTCTGAAGTCACTTTCGTTACTTTTGGTTAAATTTTTAATAACCTTGCACTTGAAGTATGTATACCATTCTGAATAAAAAGCAATCATTGTACATAAATTATACGTAGGTACAACAGGTTTGAATACATCCGGTCGGTTTGAATCATGACCTTCTGTCATCTAAAAGGTACACATATAATATGTGTACAGGTGACATGCCTATTGTGGACACGATACGTAGATATTACACACAATTTGTATAATTTTACATACGCTTTTTAAGGCTGTATAAGTAGTTTTGTGGTAGAAAATTGAATAAAATTTGTCCTCGATGCCTGAGGGTTAAAACAAATTATCAAAGAAGGTTAAATAGAAATGTAAATGTTGCTGTAAGTTAGAAAATATATAATAACCCGGAATAAAAAAGAAAACTCGTATGTAAGAAAATATGTATTGCTAACGGCGTATTAAGTAACAGTACTTTGTTTATTGTAACTATCCTATATTGAACTTTAATTATTAATATAACCAAGTATATAACTAACTTTATATTTATAGTCAATGAATCTTTGCTTTTTAGATGTTGTTTTGTTATTGTCTATGGTTTTATATTTTATTTGAAGACTTTTTTAAATATTGAAACTTTATCAATATTTTTTATAGATCTTAGGAATAGAAAAAAATTCAATAATTGGCATCAGGTAGATTTTTTTAATTTTACAATTTCTGAACAACCAGTCAAACTATTTATTTATGAACGAAACATAGAAAGTCATTGGGCTTACGTTCGGCTTATTTCTCTATGGATTTAGTTCATTAACTAATGGCGTGTCTTCCGGTACCACACGTAATAACGTCAAAATGGCAAAGAAAAAGGGCGATGAAAAAGTGAATCAAACTCCTCAAAGTGACAATGAAGAACAGAATTTTGACGAGGAACCTGATTTTGATGATCCGGAAGGATATGTTGACGATATTCCCGACGAAGGTAGGAGTTAAAAACTTTTATAGGTTGTTTCAGCCATATGCGTTACTATCTAGTTTGTGCGTGATAAAGTTTTATTATTTTAGTTTTGCATATGATTAGACAAAGATATACGATGTGATTTCATATAGTGCGGAAATCAACTATTTTCTCAGTTAGCCTAAGATGTTTTTAATGACAGCTCAAGGCATAACCTAACTTTGACGTTGCAGAATTACTTGCGGACCTTCTAGAGAAGAAGCCCAAGGAGTCAGATGGATATGAAAATGTGATCGTGGTCGATGGGTGCCCGCAGGTCGGGCCGGAGCGCCTGGAGAAGTTACAAAGCGTTATAAATAAGATCTTTGGCAAGTTCGGGAAGATCGTCAGTGATTACTACCCGACCAGCGAAAATGGCATGACCACTGGTTACATTTTCCTGGAGTATGATAATCCTCAAAACGCCGCAGAGGCTGTTAAAGCCACCAACAATTGTAAACTTGACAAGCAGCACACATTTTTAGTGAATCTTTTTACTGATTTTAAGAAGTAAGTATTGTGTTAATGTATTATATTTATATAGATTCTTTAAATGTACAACAACTTTGTATTTATAGATGTTAATTTTTACATAGTAGTAGTATATACATCATGTTCATTTTGTTGGTCTAAATACTAACAAGTAGAACTTGTTTTTGTTTAATAATCAAATATAATGGTGTACAATATATATTAAACACTATTTTAAACACAATAGGTTAGTCCAAAAAAATCTTAAATGCATTCAATGTCTTTAGAAAACATGTTAAATTTACATATTACTTTAAATTCAAACCACAACTGCATGGCATGCTTGGTTTAACTGTAAACCTGGTATTATTCGTGTTTTGTACCAAAATATCTGTTACATATAAATCTGAAAAGTGCATATAAGATATATTAGTGATAAGTAAAATTTGTCATTCTGAACCTGAATTCATATTTGTATGCATTATATCTTTTTTGACAACATGAAAACAATTGTTACAGATATTCTGAAATCCCTAAGGAATGGGAACCACCGGCACCTCAGCCCTTCAAGGTACAATCGGACCTACAATGGTACCTGATGGACCCTGATGCATATGACCAGTTCTTGGTGGGGATTGGTACTGGAGTTGCCTTGCAAGTATGGCAGAATGCTTTACCAGAGCCGGTGCTAATGCAGGAGAGACCTGTAAGTATTATACTTTTACACAGGTGCTCCTGAAGGGGTAGGCAGAGGTGCAACTGGTGCACCCAGATTTCATCAAATGTTTTGCTGTCCTATGACATGATAGGTCAAGCCTATCATCGTATTGGACACAAATTCACAACTTCAGGCTGATACCAAGTTAAAAAAACTCTATCACTTTTTGCCCTGACCGGGATCAAAGTGTGTATAACAGAAGGAATTTACTTTAAGGATTGTAAAAATTCAAATGAGTAAGAAAATTGACATTGATGTTTCAGATGTTTTAAGAGACAAAGAATCTATTAACAACAATAGACTGAGTGAAATTTTTATCTGTCATCTTGTAATATCATTAGCAGTTATCATGTTTATAATATTAAAGATAAAATTGTATTCTTACACAATATTTTTTTATGATAGTCCAATATTGCAGTCATTTTTGATGACAGAAATCTTAAAGTAATATTGATAATTTGTTGTTCCTTATTTCAGAACTGGACTGAAACTTATGCTGTTTGGTCTCCTCTCGGTACATACTTGGCGACCTTCCACTGGAGAGGTGTGGCCCTTTGGGCTGGGCCGAAATTTTCCCAGTTCCAGAAGTTCTATCATCCAGAGGCGAGGTTTATCTCTTTCTCACCATGTGAGAACTATATTGTTACCTTCTCACCAAGCAGCGACAGAGGAGATGACAAGAAACTTATTATTTGGGATATCAGGTTGGTGTTTTTTGTAATTCAATATCTTCATCTTTGTAATAAATGTTCTAAGAGTTTAAAATAAAATGTTAATTTTAATTAAAACTTGGTGTATAGAATCTCTCAATGGTCGGAGAATGTGGTGTGGGCTGATAAATAGTGCATCTATATTCTATTTCACTGCATCTGCAGTAACTCTACTGGATCAGAGATAGTAACCACTGACTATTTTTCTCTTTTAATTATTAATCTCTTTAAATTGATGATAATACAAACATAAGGATTTATGAATACTTAGGTATTTTTTATAATTTTTAGAACTGGTCAAGAGAAGCGTAGTTTTCCGCCGCCCGACGAGTATGTTACATGGCCGATATTCCGCTGGAGTAAAGATGACAAATTCTTTGCTCGTCTCGGTGCTGACGTGTTGTCTGTATATGAAACTCCTGGATTCGGTCTTCTTGATAAGAAATCCATTAAGATTCCTGGCATAAGGTAACATAATTATACTACATATTTAGTGTATGTCGAAGTCAATCTTCCAATAACACTTCTACTGTATTTACCTAGAATATAAATTAATTTAGTATTTATTTGCCGCACAGGGATTTCAGTTGGTCTCCGACGGATAATGTTCTAGCGTACTGGGTCGCTGAAGACAAGGACGTACCAGCCAGAGTGACATTATTAGAGCTACCTAATCGTAATGAAATCCGCTCAAAGAATCTGTTCTCGGTAGCGGACTGTAAGATACACTGGCAGAAGAGCGGAGACTACTTGTGTGTGAAAGTCGATCGCTATTCTAAAGTGAAGAAGGATAAGAATGACATCAAATACTCTGGAATGTATTACAACTTTGAGATATTTCATATGCGCGAGAAGGAGATACCGGTCGACTCGGTGGAGATAAAGGAACAGATACAAGCATTTGCATGGGAGCCCGTGGGGTCTAAGTTTGCAATTATCCACGGCGACGCAGCCAATATCTGTATTAGTTTCTACCAAGTGAACACTGGTCAAGCGCCCACATTGCTCAAGAAGTTCGAGAATAAACCATTCAATCATCTGTTCTGGTCGCCTTTGGGGCAGTTCATAGTGCTCGCTAACTTCGGCCTCACCGGTGGTGCTCTGGAGTTCTTAGACACCAATGACTTTACGATTATGAATGTGTCCGACCATTACCAGGTGACTTTTATTTTTTAACTTTTTTTTTATTAAATATTATTTTTTTTCTACATAATCACTGAAATGTTTATTAGTTGTAGTAACTCTCCGGAATGTATTGCAGATGTCCGGCATAGAGTGGGACCCGACGGGGCGGTACGTGGTGACGGGCGTGTCCTCTCTCAAGTGCAAGATGGACTGCGGATATTACATTCGCTCCTTCCAGGGCAAAGTTATCAAGAGGTACGTCCTTTTTTATTTTAGTTAAAAATATTGGCAGGAAATAAAATTATTTACTATTACAACATATAAGTCTATATTGTTTTTATTCCAGAGTAATGAAGGAAGGGTTTGCCCAGTTCCACTGGAGGCCCCGACCGCCCACCCTGCTCTCGGAGAAACAACAGAAGGAGATCAAGAAGAACCTCAAGAAGTATTATTCTCAGTTTGAATCTAAAGATCGCATGCGCAGCAACAAGGCCAGCAAGGTGAGGGACTTAGTTCACTTCTCTATAAGCGTTCACTTTATATTGGATAGACACACAGTCACTTAAAAAAGACAATGTCCTTTCATTTTTAACATCATATATCAAAATTAGCATGCTGTATAAATTGTTGACGTCTCGGGTTCTAATTCCAATTGGGGCAAGTGTTGTTTATTATCTTTTTGTCATAGGAATTGGTCGCCAAGCGCACGGAGCAGATGAAGAAGTATGTGGAGTACCGCGAGGCCAAGACTCAGGAGTGGGCCGAGCAGAGACCGCGCAGGCTCGAACTGAGGGACTGTAAGTCTTTGACTATTTATATTTGTTACAACTCCTTTACCTATTCTATATCTTTTGGCAACTCTAAAGTTTCATATCTTCTCTTTTTCTCTTGTTTACTTTCCTCCTGAGTACAATATATGGACTTGGTTGTTGCGAAATAAGTTTTTAATAATTAAATAAAATAAGTATATAAAATTTATTAATTGAACTATCAAAGTCCTTGGTGAAATTGAATATGTCACCACTATTAACACTTTCAATTTAGCTAAAGATGTTTTTGATTTAACTTTGATAATTAACTAAGTACTCGTGCTACAGACGTGGATACAGACGGCCTGGACACAGACCAAGTGAACACGGTGGAGGAAGTCGTTGAATTCTTTGTGAAAGAGGAACAAACCGTGATCGAGTAGTCGCCATACCGGCCCCCGTCTGAGGTCGGGGCCCCGCCGCTGACCTCGCCCAACAGAGCGTTAATAAAGAGCCAACATATTAACAAGTTTTTTTATACCCACACCCCCTATATTTTTATATTCAGTCACAAATAACATTTTGTAAGAGATTTCCATTATGTTCAATGTAAGATTTGGGTTTATAAATTTTACAATAGGTGGTAATGTTTATAGTCATATTAAATTGATATGTTTGAAATGGAAAATTGACTTTTAATACCTATTTATTTGGTGTCATTGTTTATTGTCTCTGTTAATGCCAGATCCGGTTTTCGGATGAACTTGACTGTTTTAAAAACAATAATACCGTTACGTTAAAAGGCTACCTTACGGGGAAAATACCATTATAGCTAGAAAGTTAACTTCAGCTGTACAATTAGTAGTTTATATTTTTTATATAATAATTATTTTGTAAATAAATAAATATAATAATTTGTTATTTTTATAATACATTTTAATATTATAGTAAAGCCATAGCCTAATAAGCAAAGCGCAATATACAGGTAAAGTTATCAAAGAGTCAAATAGTCACCGACTAATTCCCTAAACTTCGTTGGTTTACAATCGGACTAGGCTTGTTATTAATTGTCAATTGAAGTAACATTTACAATTACATATATTTACTTTTGAACATTTACAAACTGTTAAATTAAAATCGTCTCAATGAAAACCGATGTTTTGCTTC
>JAABKM020000002.1:1443091-1466370 GCA_016277805.2 Papilio aristodemus | reverse complement strand
TATATTATAAATAATATAAAATCAAAATAAATAAAAGCCTTGAAGCCAAGTGACCTTGGCCGTCGAAGGAAAAAGTTGGTCGTTATTACTTTACCTTTGCCCAAACGTTTGCCAAGACTGTGCCATTCATCTTACAATTGGAACTGTTCCAAAATTAGGTATATTTGCTCAAGTAATAATGATTGAGAGGTATTTTTTCTTTTTTGGCCCATAAAAGCCCATTATAGTTTATTTAATTTGGCGGTGACGATTTTATGTCGAATGCCCCTGAATATTTCATACATACATTATTTATCAATGTTAAGTTGCCACTTGTGACTTAAGTTTGAAATAATAAACTGAGGATTGGAAACCGGTTGTAATAATGCCATCAACATAGCCTGTATTTTCCGCCATTAAAATGCGTTGTAAGAAAACCCGAGCGTATACCACGTAAGTAGTTTTCATTAGCAACAGCTGGCGTGACGTTTACGACTCACTCGAGTTAGTGCGAGCTCACATGTGCAGTGCATTCGCCCAAGCAAATTGTATCGTGACCACTAAGCCTTAATCAGAAATAGCTCTTACAGTTTCTTCTCAAGATCTGTGCTGGAAAATCATGTGGCTTTTATCGAAAATTTAATCATTTTCAACAATTTTCAAATGAATTTAGTATGTAAAAAGATATATTTATATAAATAAGTCATCAATTCCCAGTACTCACAAGAGTGGATAGAGATTACGTCTGTCTATTTGGTACTGTCCTCGCACACTTTGCGTCGCCTATGTCCGTACATCGGTCTTTGGTTATAGGTAACAAACCTCGCTTAGTACGTATATAATTTAAAATAATTTCACCTGCCTTATTTCAGTCGATTGTGAGTGATAAACTTATGTAGATGGTATTTCGTGAATTTAAATGTCCGAACCATTATATATTTGCTTGATTATGTCACTACTTGTACATTAAAGCCCCTTTTAAAATTACTGTAGAAAAACGTATTTACTTTAATGATTAGTGAACGAATGAAGCTAATTCCAACGCTGATCACTGACAACATTAATAAAATGATTCGAAGCACAAATGAAACGGGAACGCGCGATCCGATTTCGACGTAACAAAGGCTTATGTAAAACGATTTGTGGTCATTATGCACCGAGGATTAAGGACGGATTACTAAAGCGGAGTTACGAAAATGAAATTTTCAGCGCAGTAGAACACTGCAGATAAGAGATGAGTTGCGTTAAATTTTACGGAATACTTAAGTTGTAGGAATTGGTTTCAATTCTTTTCTATCTTCACAACCAATGAAATATAGCGATAAGAGAGTTTTGTGTCTAAACTTGTGATTGTCCTTTTTATGTACACAAGTAGCGGTACATCTAATTATCTAATATGACCCTATCCATAGATGAATGTAAAAAACAAACAAACGTTGTAAATGCATATCTTTTTTTCATCCTCCTTCTCTTTCATATTTTCTTCCCCTTCCTTTCCTCGCCCTACGAGGAATGAGTTGTTTTATATTAGTATTAGATTAAAGAATTTCTGTAGGATTAAAAGTGATATTTTGATTCTAAATTACAATCTTGTACATTTGTATATTAAAAAGTGTTACAGAAATATGTTTCACGTTATACAACGAACGTAGCTTCCGCGTCTTTACAAATGTAAAGATAATAAGATTTCAACGAGATATTTTAGCATTATGATAAATATAACCGATGATTATGCTATATTTATAAACGTTTAGAATTTTTCTGTTTAGTTACATATGTAATTGTTTTATAAAAGACTTTTTTTTAGCAGAGATTAGCGAATGGTATGCTAACGGGCGTAAATTCGATTACCAAACAAGACAAATACACAAATTGGATTATGTTTATTTTTACTCGAATTTGTTTATTATTATCTGGAATGTAAAATCAGATTAGATATAAAAATAGCTTTCAATATAAAACCACAATGTGTATGGAAATGAAAGACTTGATAAGAAAATAGAGATGCAAAGGATGGTACAATTATTTCTATAACCACTTAAAACTATGATGACTTGAAAGTATGTATTTAAATTATAATAAAAGCAGGCAATAGGTTATTTTTTTAATGACAGTTTGAATTTATAAAAAAATTGTATGCCAGTAACACGCTCATTTCATCATCGTATTTTAGACTCTTTTCTCATTTTGATAAGCTCGGAATCCATTTTTCATCCACAAAAATCTGAACACAATTTTAACTATAATATATAACTCAAAAGAATCTCAAAAAAAAGGTATGTAAATAAACTAGTACAGTAAATCCCTATTTTAATTAATATAAAAGTAAATAAATAAAAAAATGCACGTTAAATTGTAAAATTGAGTAATCAGGAAAAGGTTCTATCGTGCTATTTTGTTTGTATATAAAAATCTTAAATTTGAAAGTTTGTTAAAATACTTAAGATTAGTATAAAAATTAATTTCAGTTTGTATAAACGCGCATGACCGTAGCGTCGGCATCATACAAACGCAACGCTCTTCAGTCCGCCTGAAAAACTGTTCGGAACACACGTCCGGGAGTTTCGAACGTTCGTTCAGAAATCCGAACTAATTTTTGATTTATTACGATTTTTTTTAAAAAGATTAAAAACTGCCATAAAGTTGTGAGATTAGTGATTTATTTTTAATTTCGAATTATTTTATTCTATTTTTAAAAGCGTGGAGTTTTTTTTGTTTTTTATTCGTTGTTTTCAAGTGTGTCGGTTGATTTCGGTGAAATTTAAACAGCACAGCGCCAAAAAACGGTAAGCTTTATTTTAAAAAATTTTGTATGATATATAATGTAGCTCTGTTACTTAATTTATATATGTGATGTTTGATCGATACAGAAACAAGGCAACTGTAGGGTTTGCTCATCATTTTTTAATTACTTAGCATTAATTAATTTTAATTACACTGTTATTTTAATTATTTATATTGTTACGGTCTGTTTGTTTCCTCACATACACCAAAATTCTTACATTGCATATTGCGGAATAATACAAATTTGTATATATACAGTATAACAAATACTATTAAAAAAGCCCTTTTTAGTATAATTGGGGTCGACAGAGTCATTTTAAATCATTAGCAATTCGATTTTCCTAACTAATACTGAATTAATTTCATTCTAAAATTGAAACCTGATCAAGACTTTAAATTCGTGATTATATTCCAGCATCCGATAATTTTGTAAGCTTAGATGTTTGTTAGTAGCCTTTTCCAGCTGTAATTCTATTTATCTTATTACAAAGGCAAAAAAAACATCTAAGATTGACCCGCAATCTATCCTACACAAGCAAGCGTCGTAGGTCACAGAGTAAATTTATTTTCATTACCCGCTCCCTAACACTGGCACGTATTAACCCGTATCACGGTGACAGATCTCAACTTACAAATTGTTCGAAGGACCAACTTAACACATTAAACCACTTTTGGAACATCATCTGATTAGAAGCACTATAAATGAAATACAAAAGTCGCTAAGATATTAAATCAGTGTTGTATTTTGAGTGTTAGTATAATCGAAGCGGCGACAGATCAGTTAGTAAATGTTTGAATTGCGGTTTTTCTCTCGAGTTTTAGGTAACCTTAACCAAGCCATTTAAAGTTACCAATGTTACTTAAGTTACCAATTTATCATATGTTTTGATTTGGTAAGTTTGTATATTATACAGATAGTTTAGTATTACAGCTTTGTCTACATTGGTTATGTTTTTTTGCAGTAGAAGTTAACGTGAAAACGACTGCGGCGTTTTATAATTAGTTATTTTACTATGTGTCCTGCCCTTTGCTATAAAGTCTAACAATTCTGACATTATTAAATCCAATGTTAATATATGTTTTGTAAATCATAATATGATTAAAGCTTTTAAAGTTAGTTATCAATTATATAAAAGTTCAATTAGCGAAGTGGGCGCCAGTACACAAATATTACTCATTTAGTCACTTGTTCCTTTTCGTAGCAAATTCTATAACAAATAAGAAATCCTTAAGCTGCGGCCTCGAGGATTATTCACAGTAAAGACGAACAATTATTTTGTTTATTGTACTTAATACAATACAAATATTTATCGTTTCCTTAGTAAATTTATGTTATTTTCCAATACTTACGATTAAATCATATCCTGATTAATGGACACGACATTATCAAGCTTGCTATGCCGACAGACAAGCAAAGAGAAATGCTTAAAGCTCAATGAAAGATCATGAAAAAATATTATCGCCCAACTGCAAGAGAGATCGCACATTACAAAAGATAGAATTTGTTATATTTATTGAAATAAGATACTATATTATAATATGCAAACGTTACATTAAACCTATCGCACGCCGTAATTAGTTCACCTAGAACGTCGTATGTTTTTACATCACATGATGTGATAGGTGGCGAGCCTATGGCGTTATCGGGCACAAATTCCAAACACCGGGCTGAAATCAAAATTATTCTAAACCGATGGATTATTTCTGTAAGTGTATCTGTCGTTATTGTCCTAGGTCGAGGTCAATATCCATACATGAAAGTTATTATTTTATCTTTCTGTTTAACAGTCTAGTCTAGGTTAACGATAAAATGAAATTGTTCTATTTATTGGTAAAGTTTGAATCTAAATTGTTAGACTAATTTATTATTTGTTGTCTATGTTATTATTATGTACTGTTAGAATAGTCTGTGATTATTATCTATGGTATCAATGTCTATGCTTTTGAGTGTCATGTATAATTTGTAATGGATGACATTACTGCGGTATGCAAAATTGTACAAGTGAGAGCTAATAAATAATTAATTGAAGTGATGAGTTTATATTGAGTTGAACCGTATTTAATAAAATAAACCTATATATACAATGCTTTTCGAATATATTATATCGTTCGAATTTCAAATATTTAATAGTTTGTGTGCTGCATGAAATGGATTGTTGCGTTATCATTCGATGAATGAATAATGTGACAATTTTCTATCGAAATTAGTATTTTATGTTTGTAAATTACTTGATTGTTTTAATTTACTTCAGAATATGGTCAAGCAGTATTAAAGGTTGCATGATTTTGTGTATCATCTATATTTACCTGTTGAAATAGCTATTGGACTTCGAAAACTCTTTTCGCCTTTGATAGACCATTAAGAAACGTAATGGAATCAAGCCTAATGTTCGTCAAAGCTGGGGAAGGCAAAGTCAAGATAGCTGGACGTCAGAGGATGGAAACATAAAGCCCAAAGTAGAAACAAGTGGAGAAATTGACCGAATCCTGTTGTAGTGCTTTAAATAATGATGATTTACATGTTATACAAGAGACGCTAAGCGGACATACGATGTGACTGAAAAAATTATGATGAAATCACACAGGAAAAAATGACAAATAATTCCATAGAAATAGGTAATTAGATTTCGTTTACATTGAACGGCGTGTGAAACCGCGGAGCATAGCTCGTATTTATAAACTAAGAAAAATAACAGTTAGTTTAAAGAAAACTGTTATACCCGTGTGACTGTATGTGTTTTAACATTTTTCTGATTTACTTGCTTTGTACGGCTTAATGTCATAATGGAACGGAGATGACATAACCTTGCTGTTCAGCAATATTTATAAAAACATGAATATTATTCATATAACAGTATTAATAATTCAAGTTAGTAATAATCAAACGTATTCCTAACCCGTCCTTAAAATAAATAATGAAATTAATGAAATATTTGATAGCTATTGTTTTATTTGTAAACAAAATAGTCTTGACCTGGTATTCAATTATCGTACAAGCAACACGACCTGTCTGCTATTTGTATCAGTTACGCGGTGAGTTGTGTCTTAACATTTATGACTTTGCTCGGACATTTCTACATTATATGTATAAAACAGTTTCTGACTGCTACGGAGATGGAATAGAATATCTGACAAGGATATAGCCGGTATTCGGGATATGATTGTCAACAAAACTCTAGTTAAAGTGTTGTTGCGAAAAGCGTATTGATATTTCAAAATATTTCAAGTTCCAGGCATTAATAACATATAGAGCAACTTAGTATAAACGCATTATCATACTATTTAATAATTACTTTGTCGTGCAGTTGCGTAAAACGGCCCCCTACTACTACTATTTAACTCTTTATTTTGTAATTTTTGTCCTAAACTGCTAGTCATCCTTTACATATATCAAACAAAAAAGACACATAAATACATTCCTGCAATTATGCTGAAAAAAGAAGAGAATGCATTAAGACAAGAGGTAAAAGTATGGATAAACAAATATGAAGGGAATTGTACTTGAAAACATCCGGATCCAAAAATATATCAATCTCTACTCAATCTCACTCTCTACCCTTTTTATATTACATACTTTTATCTCTAGAATTTTATTTCTCTCCTTGCCATCGATATTTCGTTCAGAATTGTCCATTGCCTATTCAGTAGAATTATTCTATGAGCTATATTGGTAATAATCTGATAAAAATTCAAAAATTATTCCGATATATACTGTTGCCGTAATATCAACGATAGAGGTCAAATAGAGGCGATATAAAGTAGTATCGAACTAACCGTAGGTACGACGTGTTATCTTATATTTAAATTTCATATGCAAAGCGGCTGTCGTCGTGATCATCCAACGATATCTCATGCATCTCGTATTATTCACGGAGAGGGAACGTTGTTTAATACTGTAATAAATTGCTTCTTAATATATTAACAGAATTTCAAAAATGATAATAAGAATATTTTGACTTTATTACGTATTTTTACTCTCGATGTAAAAGGAGTTTTACAATTATATAATGTTGGATGTTTCATGCAAGGAAGATGCAAGCAGCATTTGAAATTAAGTAATCGAAGCTACCCATAAACATTTGTAATTAGAAATGTTGCAAGCGCTAACGAGCATATAAAGGAAAATATAATGCTTAATTTTATAACATTAATTGTAGTATTAAACACCAAGCGTAAAAAAACAGGAGTAGGAGTCGCTTATTTTTTTATGATAGACGCCTATGTTCCACGAGAGGGTAAGCGAAGGTGTAAAAGTACATACATTTTTCGCCGTATGTTCTTCCGTCCCATGAAGTAATATTAGAGATGGCGAGACTATCGCCATATCGGGCACAAATATTAAACTCCGAGCTGAAATCAAGTTAAGAAACCCAATATCAATCCTTTTCCTGACCCAGAATTGTTTTTAAGTTAATAATAATTTAATGACATCAAATTTAGACAATGTTGCCATTCCATTATATTACTCGTTGCCGTAAGTTTTGTGTAAAGTTAATAGAATAAACGACAAGATTGTATACAGTTTGTTTTGTAGCTTTTAAATAAACCAATTATAAAGTTTTGGTTCGTTACGCAAAACGAAAACAAATAAAGTATAGCAGAACAAAAAGACAGTATAATTAAAACATATGATTCTGCGAACAAGAATACAACTGTGTGTTTTTATTAATTAAGCTACAAAGAACAAAAGATATCTATATCAGCAATAATTTATATTGTATTTGAAATTTTCAGAGTAAAAATTCTAATAGTGAGTGATGCTTGTCTTAATAAAGCATACAGTTGGGTTTGGTGCGTTATATTTTGTAAGATGGTGCTTAATGATATTCGAATGTTTTCCGTAAACAACGATCTTATAGAAGACAGCGTATTGTACTCGGTCGTTCAGGTACTTCTATTTGTGTTACGTAGTGCAACGAACGGAAATAATCATTAGACTTGCTGCATACACGTCCATTTTCCTATTAACGACTTGTGATGCGAAGGAGATCTAACTACGATACATACATTAGATAATCGAAGCGTGTGAAAGGATAACAATAATGTTTGAAAGTACATGTTTTGTTTTTAACTAGCAGTTTATATTTGAGAATTAACAAGTACTTGGTCTGATCAGTGCCCGGTATTATGACAGGCTGTCTCCCTGTAATATAAGAGACATCTTTATCTGTTTTACATAAATTTGATTTAATTTATACAAAACGGAAGATATTTCCAGCGGTCTAAATTGGTTGGGCGAAATACGCAAAAACAGTCATTTAAGAAATTTTTGAAAATAGTCGCATTTTTTAGACTTGGAAATTTTTTAAGACAACGGTTATACTTAGGGCTTCCTAGCAGGGTGTTCTAGGTTTTTACCCTACGCAGTCATGACCAAAAGTTTGATTATAATATGGGTACATAATTTGTGAAAGCTTTAATAAGATATTGACAGATCTATATTCTCTGTAAGAAAACATGTTATATGTGATAATTACGATTACCATAATTTGTTGATCCAACGAATGTATTCTTAATGATTAATTTGTGTTGTTGTTTGTCATAGAATCCTTACCTTGGATATCTTATTTTGTATTAGATATTATTTATTTCTTTTGTGTCGTATCATTTGCCGGTATTTGTACCTCCATTACCGTCTAGACTCTAGACATAATTTCATCAATTGAATAGCGTTTTTGCTCGAAATGATTTGCCATTGAAGCGTTTGATTCACACTGAAATATAACTATTCTATGAAAAGTCGTTGGATCGAATGCTATGGTGTGGAAGACTTCGTTATCTTGTTCAGTGTAGACAATTTAAAAAAAAATGTATTTACTTAAATTTTAACTGTAAACTTATTAACTGCCTCGGTGGCTCAGTGATATCACGTATTGCGTATACGGTACGGCGTTGGGGCATTCCCGGGTTCAATTCCCGAATCGGAAAAAAGGATATTGGGTTTTTTCAACTTGATGTCAGCCCGGAGTTTGGAATTTGTGCCTGATAAGGCGATAGGCTCGATAACATTATGGGACGGAAAAACATATGGCGAAATGTGGTTGCACTAGTTGCACCTCTGCCTACCCCTTCGGGCAATACAGGCGTGAGGTATGTTTTTTTTATTTTATTACAATTCAGTATATATAGACACTATAACAAATGTATTTTATCATTATTTACGGTATTATTGTGCTTTGAAATTTTTGTTCGCTGTGCCGTCGAATTTTAACAAAATTAAATTATCTATTTTTAGAGTACTTCAGAAGAGACAATATTCAAAAATTATCTCCGTTACTGGTAGTTTTATAATTTCCACATGCACTCGTATTATCTAGGTATCATAAGTGGGGAAACGTCGTTCAGCCTTCATTTTCTATTCGTTTTGAGTTGTTAAAAAAAAAAACATAGCGTCATGTTATATATCGCCTATAACTTTCCTTAATAATTTGCTTGTCATATGATTATAGAAAAATATGTATAAAAAACTCTTATAAAATCTCTGATCATGCCAAAGGAATCATAGCAAAAAAAAAAAACAAACTCTTGCGCCTTGTAATTTTTTGTATAGATATGTCGCTTGTGATTTATTTCCAAAAAGTCTAATAAATATAGCTCCGTGTTTTAAGTTTATTTATCTATTTACTTAACGAATGAATTCCTTTTTTTAAGAAGCTGTATAGTAGCAACGTTTTATGAGGTACAGTCGGGAGCATATTAAGATTAATGGAGCAGTTTAAATAAGTTTTATGTCTATGAATATTTTTATGTAATATTGCAATTTAGATGTTCTATGGATGCTGGCAAATAAATTACTTTGCATTTAATCGTGTAATTTGTTTTTTTTTTATATATATAAAAATACGTATATAAATTAGCGTAGACTTACGTTTTTTTCTTTTTAGTTATTCAATCAGTAGGTTTTTTAGTTAGTTATTTTGCGGTGGAAAAAAGTTTGGTGCATCTTGTAAAGCTAGTTTAAATTGAAACCATCGGCCAAATTTAAACTTTTGAGGCAATATATTATATCTTGCCACCGTCAACGAAATATTTTCAATATTTAGTGTAAAGTTTACACAAGATATTGCCATAAAAAGTAAGAATGGTGAAAAGTTATAAGTGTGTTCGACCATTAATATTATTCGAGTGAAACTTTGTAGACATTTTATTAAACGCAGTATTGGACGTGTTTTTAAGTTTATAGAAAACAAAATTTTAATAATTCGTGACAGCGCACTTGTGCATCTGGTGTCTTGAAAAAAGTTGTATTTTTCAATGAAAAATTTTGCAACTGTTTTGATGTCTGGTTTGTTTAACTTTTAGTAGTACTTTGGTATCGGCAGTTGGAGTATTTTATATTTGCTCTTGGAAGTTCTTGGTTCCTTTCTTATTTGCAATAGATATTTATTGACTTTTCAAATGTATTCAAATCCGTTCGGACTAAGGCATAACTATAGTAATAGAAACTCAAAAATTATTAAAGATAAATAAAAGGTCAGATGATGTCACACGTAGATGTTTACAAGATAACATATCTGATTAGATTTATCCATCAAGATTGGTCTGTTTGTACCAGTATCCATAGGATAAATTTTGCGGGACGCCTACACCCAGCTGTGAATGTATTTTGATTTACAATAATTAGTAGATTATTTTGTTTAGTTTATAAATTAAACTCTCTTACAATATTTTAGAAAGAACATGTACTAACTCTACATTCCACTTACAACCTTCATTTAAAGAGACCGGAATTCGTTTTAAATTGCAATAATTTAACTGCTGGGAAAGCCGAGCCAAAAAGTACTACTACTTAAATACACTGGACCGCGCCTTTCCCATACGTTCTTCCTGCTGGCAATTTGTGTTCTTGACAGCGACCTCTAGTTACGGTCGTATTTTTACATCGTTTCTATTAAGAGTTACATATTATTCTCACGTTTTTATTACCTTAATCGGTATATATCTTTAATATCTTTTAACATAATTTTTAGCAAGTTTAAAGTGTTTGATTTATTTGAAATTTTTTACATATAGTAATGACTGATGTAATATCATAAATTTATAAACTTTTTTCAATATCCTTGTTAGGTTACTTAATATAGATAATTTAAAAATAATTATAATGCCAACGTCATCAACCTGTCTTGTTTCCCACTTTAGGAGGGTTCGACAACGCCATTTTGTTACGATTGTAAAAATGTGTTAAGTAGAGTGTGATCAGTAGATAAATATTTATATATGTACTTGTATTTCGTACACTTAATTTAGGATTAAAAATTACAATAAAAACAAGAGTAGGTTACACCCCAGTCAATGGACACTTCACCCCTCTTGTCTAAGACTGAATAATACCTAATGTTTGTCGGTCCCCAATTTCACATATACCTTATTGAAACGGACGCACCACTTTGATTATACGAAAAAGCTTTCGATGCGATTTCTTATATGACAATCGTTCACAGAAAATAGGAAAACGTGAAACATTATTTTCATGTCTTTCATTGTTTAATACTTACAATCAAAAATTTAAAAGAAGCAGAACGTTAATATAGTCCAATGGCTGATTGAATTTCCTTTCAAATTTAACGAATATAAAATTGAAAGCTAATGGAGCAATTTTCTTTTTGTATTTTTTTGAATGGTTATTTTTGTAGTTAGATGTTTATTTTAAAAATTATGACGCGATTTAAAAAGTTTAAAAATAACACAAAATTTTATTAAGCTAATAATTGGTCACAATCACCCTTGAGGTTAATTGGAGATCTAGTTTCAGACTATTCACGATGTTTAGCCAAAGTTTAAATTGCTTTTCAAGATTTATTTTTTTTTCACTATTTCAAGATTGCGGGCAAACATAATGACTTATGAAACTTAGTTAATTATATTAAAGATATATTTTTTAAGGTGCAGAAAGAAATGTGATACTTCCTTTTTCTTTAAAATAACATATAGTAATTCACATAAAATAATTGTAAGGATGAATGTCGTATGACAAAAGTGAAAGCTCTTGCGTAACTTTTTAAGCTGTGGTAGGAAGTCGACGGAAGCTTTGTAAAAACGTTCTGGGACGTTATTAGAGTTCATTGTACACATTAATTGTGGTTACGGAGGGTTGGTAGCGAATTGTCTCATTGTAAGGAAACAGCCAGATGAAGTAACATGTGACAATATGTTTTTATAAAAGTCCTTGTTACAGAATGTAACATTAAACTTTACACTTCGAAAACTTTTATGAAAGTTTTAGCTTTTAGTTCAGGCTCATGTATGATCCTGGAGTAAACTTGCCCGGAAGAAATTTAACCCAGTGCCTTTATTTAAGTAATTTAGTTAACCAGTAACTGTAAAATACTTTTGTTTTTAAAATTTGATATTGATAATAAGGCATTCAATACATTTTATTATTAGTATTGAAATTAAATATTTCTTAAACAACGAACCAAATCTTAAGATATAAAGACAGGTTTATCGAGAGTTTCCGTGTGTTATCACTTTTTAGATGGTCTAATATCTACCATGTTCTTTAATTTTTTTACTTCAACTTTATTCAATCCTAATGGATTAAGTAAATTCTAAGGATCTTGAGGAATCTTGTCTTTGAACCTCCGCAAAGGTTATTTTTTTATCAAATTTACAAAGAGACTAAGATAACAACATAAGTCTTAAAAATAAGAAATTAAAACTTTTCTTATCTTGTAATGACTGACCAAACTGACACATTGTTGGTGGGGTTGGAAATAGATATTTTATTTCCCTGCCCCTCGACAGAGTAAAAATAACATTCCCTATGTCGCACGACATTAGGACATCACCATTTAAAAAGTCGTTAAGAGTCCGTTGCCCTCACATGTTTAAGTCTACGTTAAGCCACTTTTAGCTGACAGTTTAAGTCGAGGAAATATCCTTTAATGAAACTTTGGCAGTATTTAATTTAATAAGCTTTTACAGCCATTGATTAACGTACCATCAAGTACTGTGTTTATTTTAAATTCAACATTCTCAATAAAAAAGAAACTTTCTTCTTTAAATTTGCAAAAATATTTCCGAAAATTGATTGTTTACTTGTGAAATATAAAGTACATACTTTTATTTTGAGCTACACTTAAGTAGTGATTACACAGCACAAATCGTAATTTTGTTTTAACTTGAACTGGGATTTTACGGTGGGACTTTATGAAGTCGCAAATAGGTGACTATGGCTTCATTTTTGTTACGACGATCAGATAATATGAGGATATGTAATTTTTTTTATAGCCTTCTATTACTTATAGCCTAATTTCTCGCTGTGACTAATTCTATGGACAGGTTTCATTAAAACCTTTTTTTAGTTATATCAATAATTTATTGTTTGTTATATGTTGATATGTTAAACATTTTAAATCCAAAAATTTCGCACCTTAAATTTGAAACTTTAACCTTGAATTAATACTAAGACAAAATGTACTTAAATACGTAATTATTTAGTGTTTATTTTAAAAATAAATTTCTAAAGGATAATTCGAACAAGCGTGGTGATTATGACATGGCGTTACAAGATTGATTAGCGTGACCAAATGTCACGCTTTTTGCGGGACAAGCAATTTGTTAAGCATTTAACGATGCCAAGAGACGCTTACAGGTGTGTTTATGTATTGCGGATTGAGTTTCAAAAATTCGACATTTTGTTATTTAAATCCTGACAACGTCATGTGGCTTCTCTACACCTCTTTTGATTTTTCGACATTTGTACATGCATGCATATTATTATTAAAGAAATGTTAATGTAAAATTGTTCTTAACTCATGAAAATGTCACGTGGTCTTCTATTATTTTTAAATAGCGTTTACAGCGTCCCTGACGAATTGCGACTAATGTCTTGCCAAAGGCATGCAATTCTAAACTACTTAATCCAAAATAACATTTACTACCGGTCTAGACTAGTACGTAAATACCGTAGACGTTGTGTTTGTTCCAAAGTTATTTCACGCTTTGTTTTTGAGCACACTATGACTCTCAAATTTATTCCTCCTTCGTAACCTTTATTCCTCAAGATTGTAGGTGGTAACTCCCAAATATGATTTTTCCGTCTTTTTTTTCTATCTCCAATTACCTTTTTTTTAGTCCAGAACACCAAACCTTCAACACAATCTTATTAATGGTTTATGAAAAGCGTAAAAGGACAAACATACAAGCAATTTAAAAAGTAAATTAGACAACATAGATAGTTCATATTATGATCATATTACCATCATATTATAAAGGGCTATTTTTTCTGTATGAGCTTAATAATAAAGAGTAGGCAGAGATGATAATATCTTATAAGTCACATTGTTTTTTTATAATTATTCTGCCTTAAATCATACATATTATTTTTTAATTCTCTATATACACTAATCTCTTTGCTTTACTATATCATTTCGCAGGCGTAATTTAGGTACGCAGAACAATAAATGTCGAATTATTTTCGTTTGGCTGCATTAAAGCGTTCATAAATTCAGCGGAATGCAATTCAAAATCTGAAAATATGAGTTTACAACATTTCACACTAATCAAAGTCGCTGTAGACTTATTTCGTTAATGTCATGGAACCAATGGTTATTGCGATATACAGTCGTAAGCAAAAGCGAAATCTTTGTTTTTCTTTCACGCAGAGCAGAGACATTATTCCCACCAGAGTCTTGTATGTAGACGGTAGAGGTCAGATCTTTATGGCAATTCATGTGCCTTTGTCCATAGGTCATCTTGTGGCTAAAACGCCGTTAATTACGAAGATAGTTTTTTTTGTGTCAAGAAGTTTACGGTATTTGACAGTTCCAGTAGAATATTGCTATTTTAAATAGACTAGTTAATAGTTAAATTGTCTTGTGTTTAGTCAGTTTGACTATTAACTAGTCTATTAGCTGGTAAAATGCTACAGGAAAAAAAAGTAAAAACTAGTTTGCGCATAATTACCGCCTGATACGAGAATGATGGATGGATACAGCTGTGGACCTTTGGTTAATGCAGTGAACGATTTCGTGCGCCAAGATTAGCGCCGCAATATGGCGAAAGTTGCAAAAATAGGCTAACATTTTGTGGTATATGAAGGTTACAAATTATTTTTTTTCTGTTCATATACAAATACAGTATCGAAAAAATACTGATTGACTGGCCTATTCATATCTAAGCGTTATTGGCTACCGCTTGGTAGTGAATACCGAATGGTTGAGCGAAAACCCTACTGTTTACACAAAATTTGTTATTATTTACAGATATAGACTAATTTAATATTTATATAAAGACTGTTTTACTATTTAATTTATAGTACAGTAGTGAATAACGCCAGGTGTGAATAGGCCTTTACATGGAAAAAATTCACAAGAACTAAGATACCAAATTGTTTTAGGTATACGATTACTTCGCAACTCCATTTGATGTTATATCTTACATAACCTTTTAGAAGCTATCTGGAGTATGAACCTTACAGTTTTTGATTAAATTCCCGACTTCGGGCGCAGTCGATATCAAAGCGAAATTTTACCATGAGTTATAGTAATTTAGTATTGAAAAAGTTTTGAAGTTGATAACGCCAGATGGGCGGACGGATAAAAAATATTCGAGTGCAGATTTTAATGAAAGCTATTTTGCTCTTACAATTCGATTATCAAATCGATATTGACTACAAGTAATGAACTACATTAGACGTAATTGTATGTAGTTTCTATTGAATCTTTTTTATTAATAGTAATATTTTTTTATGAACAGCCATTTTACGTAATGCAATCGCAAAGAGTTGAGAGCATTCAACTTACATTTACACGTCAATTGGTATGTCACACGAGTGGTTTTTTGCATCTAAATCTATATCAACAAAAATGAAGGCAAGTTAACATGATCTCTCTTAAAATAAGGCGTCGAGTCCTGGATACATGCTTCCTATATGTTTTAGTTGTACTAAAGTAAATTAAAAACTAAAAGATGAAGTCATCTTCTCAAAGTTATGCTAATTATACTAAAGAACTCTAAGTCGCCTGGCTTCATGGTGTCTGAAAATTTCAGAGAGTAAATTAATACTGCCTGCGGGGAACGAGGCTTCTGAGACGATGACTTAAAGTAGTTATGAACAAAAGCTCTTAGAAACAACAGTTTCGTTAGATAAAAAATATTTTAGTACTTAGAAACATACTGTAGATAATTGTAGTGATCTGGGAGTTTAATAGACCAAGCGGGTATAACCTATTCATAGGTTTTTTATATTCAATTGAAACGAATTTTAAGTAATATATATTTAAACATGTAATTTCTATGACATTCCGAGCAAGAAAACACATCAAATAATACAATCTTTAAAACCGGTCGAACAGCTTCAGGAGGAATGTTAGACTTCAATGTAATGTTGTCAGTCGAAAAAAACATTTTTTCTTTGATAATAAAGTCGCGATAGTGTTAAGCGATAGTTAAGTATGCAAGTGTTTATCGATATTGACTACTGAGATAAAAAGACGTTATTTTTTAAAATCTATTTTTAGTTCTGTGTTTACCAACAGAGTTGTTATTTTATTTATACGTGAAGGTTACTTAATGTTATTGTGCTTAATTGACATCCCGCGGCGTATTAATATCACTTAATTAAATTTTCTTGTCTTTTCTATTTGTCAAAATAAATACGACTAATTGATCGATCTGTCTGATTGTTATTTTAAATTTCAAGAAAAGATTGATTTAATAGAAATCTGTAGAAATCTTTTTAGAATTTATCGTGTTACAATATACTATGCGAATATTTCTTATGTAACTTTTATCGAATTCTCGTCAAAGGATAAGTTTTTGTTACATCTTTCTGTAAAATGCCCCTAATTTGGTTATCTGTAGGTTTAAAAACCAGCCAACTATTGTAAAAATGTTTGCCCAAAAATATTTATGTACGTCTTTTTTCGTTTCTTTTTTTTATCCAGGTTACTTTTTTATAGCGCGGCCACCTTAATATTATTAAAATGCAAAGAACTCGAGAAATAGTTTTTGAATAAAGCCATATTCAAGTCATTAAATAGTATAACTGTTCGGTACATTTCATTCAAGTTTAAGTGATTATCAAAGATTTACTGGATCGGAATACTAAAGGATTCGTTGGGTCACATTAATCTAAATTGAGGATTAAGTTAAAAGACGCAACGGTATTATAATTTTGTGAATTACAAATTTATTTACTTAGAGTTTTTTTTAATTTATTTTTTGTTAATATAATCAAATAGAAAAGAAATAGAGAAGACATTAATCTTCAGATGACAAGAGCGGTAAAAACTAATTCGTAATTTAGTACAAGATTATAGTATCAAGTGAAAATAATTATCACTTTAAATTAAATGGAATTTGTTTCGCGTAATCAGAATCACTAATTTGTAATGTACAATGAAATTCGTTTGCTGCGGTAATTCAGTTGAATGGAATTCTATTAATTCAATTTAAGACTTGAAATGCCTCGATCATTTATTTATACAAATTCTAAAGCTTGTGGTCTATGACGATATAGTTTAAGTTACTCCTAAGTTTTGCTTTAAACCAGTGTTGGGCGAACTACGGCCCGCGGGCCACATCCGGCCCGCGAGGGGTTCTAATCCGGCCCGCGGAGCATTTTAAAAATTTTATAATTAACGTATTAACTATATTGTTATCTCTAATTATATCGTATTCTTTATGTTGTGCGGTCCGTCAATCAAATTATAATTTTTAATGTGGCCCGCCAACAATATACAATGTTAAAATTGGCCCGCCACGCAAAAAGTTTGCCCACCACTGCTCTAAATAAACGAAATTTTTGGTAAAGTAACCAATTGGAATCCCATTCTAATTCCAGAGCTTTTAAGTAAGTGTAAGTGCATTTTAAACTTTTAGCGGAGAAAAATAGCGAAAAAATTAAGATATCGTAATAAGGCCTCAATGTAATGTAGTATGCTTTTTTAGTTTTTTTCTAATGCCATTCTCTAAATTATTTAATTTTTAATATTTTACATTCTAAAACACGATATATGGATTTAAATTTATAATTAAACTCCAAGTTCCAACGTATAAATTCGGGAAACCACGTACCTGATCCGAGCAGCGGGACAAATTCGAGATACGGAATCTAGATTGGGAATACAAATAGATTCTCCGATAGCAAACAGCCGTGATAAAGTTTTAATCGAATAAAAAGTTTTTAAGTCGGTTCTGAATAGTTTTTTGCAATGTAAAATTTTCAATTAGACATATTTTCTTTCGAAATTTCGTATAAGCCTCCACGTGCTCTTCAATAATTGCATGTATGATTACATAAAACATTTATAAATTATCTATCTAATTTATTGGCTGTTCCCTTTTACACATTGCTGTGTTTGAACAAAATATAGTGTAACAAAGAAAAAGTTTCCATAAACCTTCCTGGAATAATATTGATTGATTTGACATCCAATCGCCGTGTAATTTTGGACAATTATTGGTTTTTGAATCTATCAAGTACAGACAGACAGACACACATTCATTTTTACATATGTTAATAATATATTCTTGTTTGCTTATATCTGGCTAAAGTGTTCTGCGACATATATCACGAGGCCTTGTCTTCATCAATTTTATTTCTAGAAGCTGATAAAAATCTTAGCTCGTTAATGCCAGCCACTAAAACGTGACAAATCATGTTTCCTATAAATATATTAACTTCCATCAATGACGCACTCGGAGTTTTTATAGCGACTAATCTGTTCTTAAGAGTATCTACTCATTATATTAGTAAAAACTATTTTTATTTCACAAACATTATTGTTTTATCGTTTAAAATACAAAGAAAAATCTAATCCTAAGATTTTCAAAAGAATTCTGTGTGAATTGTCATACTAATGTTTAAAAGATTTTCTTTGATTTTGTTATTTCATGACGATTCTTTCCTTACGGAAGCTTTAAAAGTTCCACCGTGTATCATATTACGTCTCCTATAGAGAAGTAAATTGTTAATTAATAAACAATTTAAATAAAAAAAAACAAGCTAGGTGACTGTTGGCTTATTGAGAACTTAGTGGGTGAAATTATTGGCTGATCGAAATTTTTAGTTAAAGAGTTATATTTCAATGTAAAATTATCTCGGCGAGGGGAAACTTTAAAATATTTTATACCCTTAGGCTTGTTAAGCTCAAGAAACAGGGTTCAGAAGTTACGTCACCCAGTCGGCAATGGCCTAGTTTTATGAAAAGCAATTAATTTTAAGTCCCTTTGAGCAAAAAAATTAAACTTAATTTTTCTACAGATTGTAATAATCTTGCTATAGTTAAAATGAAGTTGTTCAATAGACCTTGGTTATATTTGATTATGAATTACGTTAGACTTACCTCACGCCTGTATTCCCTGAAGCGGTAGGCAGAGGTGTAACTCAGTGCACCCACAATTCGCCGTATGTTTCTTATCAGCGTGTCATGAACTCTGCACCAGCTACGCTAGGAAAACATCTGTGGATACAAATCAATGTAGTACGAAACTTAAGGCCGTGGCTTCGAATTCGCTGTACTACTATTGTGTAATGTAATTTTTTTAAAAGATGCCTATAACATTCTTGGGGCCTATTAAGTTCTCAAACATGATTCTTGGTGTATAGCTAGTAAGAAATAAAGGACGTTCCCATATTTAAATTTACATAGTATTTCCTATGTATTTTTTTTACGACAAGCGATTTATAAATTAAAATTCAAGCACTTTATTAGCTGCAATTTAGACACTGTCTAGCACAGAGTTGAGACAAATCGTTCTAATAACATTCTCAGGTGATATAAATTTCCGTTAGGAATTTCCCTCCAAAGGAAAAAACAAAAAGAACAAAGTTGAAGCAAATAAATTAGGACGGATATCTTTCTTCTAGTTCCCTGTTTCGCCGGCGTTTTATACTCTGTAGAGTAAAAGGTCGGTGTCTTCTTATTGGAAGGATGATTCGCACTTATGTTTTATTGCGAATTTTACGACGAAAGGCGAAAACATAGGCAATTCTTGTCCGACTAGTAACGACTTGGAATTGTTAAGGCGTAAATTCGGATTTAGGCATTTTTTTCCGTCCTTAGTGCTATTTATTACAGGTTATAACAAACCAATTGTTTTTTTTTTTTTCTAAATGCTCTAAATGACAACACATTATAGAACAGTTTAATAATGTTTCTTTTAACCATTCCAACTAAGCTCACGACAATAGTCAAATGGGGAAATTGAACCCATGGATTTGTTGCAAATGTCTCCTAGGTCCTTAACCATTGGGCTATTGGAGGTTCATCATTCTTACATTTATTTTGCTATAATGAAAATAAGGCAGTACAAACTTCCAATATTTCTAAGTAAAATAGATACATGAAAATGTCTAGTATATTTTAAGTTGACACGTATATTGTGAGTCTTTCAAAAATTTTATGCTTTCTGAAACAGCACAATGTCGATGTTTCAGTTCTGGAAAGTTTTAATTATCACAGAAGCTTCTACGCCTTCCCTGTGCTTTTGTTTGAAAAGAAAATGTCAATTTTGTAGTGAAAAGAGAAAATGTAGAAATGGTTCGTTTAATGAAACGTTAGTGGTAGAGATATTCCTTGGTCAAGTTCAATATTCATCGGACGTTTCCGAGCATTGCTTTCGAACTTTGAATGTTTGTGGTGTTTCCGATAATGTTCGATAAAATAAAGCTTATCCGATATCTGAGTGCTTCGATTATATGTTTAATGTTGTCTTTGAAATTCAAATTATATTTGTTATTTTAAATTTTCATTTGATTATCCGACTGACCTGGAAAAGATTTATTCTCTTGTAACTTATATAATAAACGTGTAGTAATAAATGACGTCTCCCCTGAAATCCAACACGTCATATTCTTATGGAAATACTGACGGAGACAGATTATCCTTTAACAGATCATTAGAATTTCTAGACTTAAGTAAACTTGGATGATAAATTACGACATGGCAAAAAAAAATCGTCATTAACAATGAAAAAGGCCAGAATATGACTTTTTAGTATAAATATCATCCTACGTGTAATAAACAGGGCGGAAATTTCATGACATTAAATGAAACTGTAGTTTTATTTATTGTTTATTATTGCTTGATAGAGTTATAAATAATTATAATAAATTAAACATTAAATAGATCTAAAAATTCATTATGTTTTTTTTTCTTTTGCCTCTTTGTGGTTTGTAAAAAATAAATCGTTTCTACGTTTTACAATTAAATTATTATTATTATAGGTTAACCATTTATTATTTTAGGAAATAAGTAGAATTAAAACGTTTTAAAGCTAAAACGTTTTAATTCGCCTTCTATCTAAATATATGTATTTTTTGGTTATACTATTTTAATGTCACATTATTATTTTTTATGTTTTATTCATATATGTCTTGTTATTCACGTATTTTATGCTTCAAAGGTTTTTTTACTAAAGAGAAATTTTACAACCAAAACGTGTGTGAACATAAATTCTCGATTTACTCGTTAGTACGAACACATTATTCGAGCAAGTGGACGTGAGGTCGCTTTTTAATTAGAACTGCTTTTTAATGAACCCTTTATAGGACATAAATAATTTTTACATTAAATATTTAAATAATGTAATATTTATTTTACAAAAAATAACTATTTTAAATATTGTTTACCAAATATAAAATAATATTTTGCTTCTTCGAAGTTCAATGTCTCAAACAACAAGGTTTTAAAAATAAAATCTGACTTGAACAGAATGTTTGTTTCCTGAAATGGCCAGTTTTATGCCAACCCCAAAATCCAACATAATCTTAACGTGCTTGAGAGGTTTTCATTTGTTATTAATATTCCGTCGTCATTTCAGAATATTGCACATAAATATTAACTTGTGTATATCGTGTTACATTATTTTTGATGCAAAACGTGTGAACAGGAGGTCAATTGAAATAAATTCATCTAGACTTTATGAATATGAAATTTATAACCGTACCGCTGATATTTTATTCAATGAATACATGATTAAAACAAGATTATATGTCTATCCCTCGATTGTTATTCAGAGTCTGGCTCATTGTGCGATCATGCCGTTCGGATACGTCGGAATATCCGAAGGCGACCTTTATTAAGAAAGAAAATCAATCCGGAAACTGGTCCGAGATGTTAACGGTCCGTTGAACTCATTCATTTCTTAGAAAGAGGATTTTTTTGTAGTAAACATTTAATGTTGTTTGAGTTGCTGTTTATCGTGTTAAGTTTAAAGGAATGAAGTAATTTTTTTTTAAAAGTTAATTTTTTGAGATTAACTAAAAGATCTCAAAAATTTTGTTACATCTTATGAAAAGTAGATAAACAATTACCAAATAATTTCGTATATTTTATGAAGCTTTAAATAATTTTCCCTTTCAATACGGAAGGAGATGCGGTTGACACCGGAATTTATTTTCTCCGTAGTTCACTCGGAAGACGAATAACTTTCATTAAGTTCCCAAACATTTTAAACCCCTCGTAGTTACGTAATTACTTTGAAATGTTAATAATTTGTATTTGTTTACAGTACGATACAATTAGAGGGATGGTTTTATTCAATTTATAAAAAAAAACTAGGAGACTGGATTTGGCGTTATTTTCTAAAATTTTACCAATTTCTCATCTTAAATGCTACAGTAATTAGAATATTTAATTACTTGAAGTCGTCTGTATTACAGTCAAACCTAAATGAGATATTGAATTGAAAAATAAGAAATTGAAAAATAATCAATAATAGATTTGAGCGCTAAAAGTCAAATATTTGGGTCGCGGCTCTCTAACCAAATAGATTTAGACTCGGAAACGGGAAATGGGATGCCGTAATGTGTGAAGGGTTGACACGAGTTTGGTGTGGAAAAATAAAAAATAAATTTCACGAATAAATTTAGAACTATTTTTATAACCAATAGCGTATACTTTTATCAGTTAATGCAAGTGGATTTTGGAATCGAGGTTGTGGACTAGAATTTTATTAGTTTTCTACGGTCAGTTTTCATTTTTTTGGATTATACTTAAAAATGTGTTTCCTATTGTCCAAATATTATGTTGGCTTACCAAATTTTCAGTAAAATTCAAGAATATTTTCAACTCGAAATGCAAACTGCATTTCAAATGCAGTATTACTATGGGATTTTTTATGTTGGACACTAAAAATAGAATTTTCTATTTTTGGATGAAGTCATGTTCTGATGATGAGATATTTAATAATTTTCATGTCTTTATAAAAAAAAAGTATATTATATAACTGTATAGTAAATACTATAAACTTATAAAATTTTACGACGACGTTCGGCGTCTAGATCGAAAGTCGTTGACATACTTAGAACTAAGACGTAGTTCTGTTTTAAGAAAAGACACTTATGACGTTTTACACAAATCTAAAACTATTTATGTTTTTATATTACATAATAATTATGTCACAACTTGACTGGCAATGTGTTCATTTACGTAATAATTTTGCTATCGCTTGTCTTTTAGCTTTTAATCCTGTCAATTCAACCAATCGGTCAATTTTTTCAGTCTAATGTTGAAATAAACTTATGGAGTTTTAATTAAGACATTAATTCTATACCCATCATATAT
>JAABKM020000002.1:1401690-1422202 GCA_016277805.2 Papilio aristodemus | reverse complement strand
ATATAATAATCTTATAGTCACTTCACATACCGTAGGTAGCGGAACGAGCTTTTTAAAGCAAATATTTGTTCTTCCGTACATTATGCTTAACATTCGCTGGGCAACTTTCAAAAGTGTTTACTTTGAATCTAAGTTGCACTCAGACAAGGTAAATGTTTGTTCCCTAGCGAGCTTGATGCATTAAACTTGACAACTGATGTGCCAACACTTTCCGCTGCAGAAATTATAATGCAGTCATTTCGTTTATTAGAGGCCTTTTGATGCTGAAAAAAAACTTAGAATAAGTTGACAGTGCCATTTTTCTGTCTAAACATGACGTTGATAAGACCTCTTGATGTCCTCTGGTTGTGCTCTAGTATAATGGAATGTAAGTAAAGCTTTCTGTTTTGTCACATTTTTTATAAAATATATTCTGAACAATGCAAAGAGCTCTGAAATTCAGTACTATATGTTCAGTGCCACTGTTCGTATGCCTGTTACATAATTTGAATTATGCGTTGTGTATCGCATTAAGAGTATACCAGAGGTAGCAAGAATAGAATAGAAGATGATACAAGAACCATATTATTCGCCCCTATTCATAATAAATAAAATGATAAATATTTTTTCTAAGGATAAAATAACATATGTGGGGCAATATTTTGTAACTTTATCAATAAAATATGTAAGAAAAAAAAATATAAGAAAGCTAGTTACGATTTAAGCTTGCCTGTGCCTATTCTATTGTAATGTTTGTTATGTGTTGTGTGAACATAAGGTTATAAAAGTTAGAGAAATCTTTTATAAACAAACTTCTATTCTAAGTAACAGTATAGATAAGTGTAACCTAACAAAAAGAACTTACCTCAAACTCTGTTATTTTTGTCCTACTTCGTAAAAGAAAAGGGACACTTAAGATATAAGTATACCAGCACTTGTAAGAGAATTTCGAGTATCTTTAGCGAATGTAGGAAAACAAATGTCCGACTCTATCATGTCAAGCCACTGAACAAAGTTTGTGAACCAACTTAAATTGGGACCTGTCAGAAAATATATAATTTGGATGTATTATAACATTTTTGAGGAATTAAAAAAAAAAAGATTATTTTTGTTTTATGTTTCAATTGGAATTAAAAATTCTTGTACAAATTGTCAACTTTTTAATAATTGATTTTTCTTCCTTACCTTTAATTAGTTTCTAAAATAAATTTGTATTTCAGTAATTCCATTTTCAGAATGCTACTTTTAGAAATATATGTTATAATACGCAATAATTTCTTATTTTAGTCATGCTCGAGTAAAACCAAAGTCAAGTCAATATGATTTAGTAATAGCAAAGGATTTTCATAATAAAGTTTTGTGATAAATCAGTGGGAACAAAACGTTGGGAAATAATAGCGCTTTTATTCACTTAAAGTATGTTAATTAACATAACAAGCAAAGTTTCGCTCTCACAAACTATCCTAGAGTATTATGCGTCAGAAAATTGAAAACAAACATCATAAATTATAACGTTAGAGTTAAAACAATATACAGGATACAGGATGATTTTTTCAAATGTGCAAATCGGAAATGATTAGGTTTTATTGTTTTTATTTATGTACAAATGACAATGCATCATTTAATATTGCAAATATCAATTAAAATGGCATTATAATTTTTTTGAAAAATTAATATTACTTGCCGGGAAACGACCTCTTTGATTTAAAAAAAAAACACACACACACACACACATACTGTATTATTACATAAATCAGTAGTGTTCTTTACTATATCAGAATGTAGATGTCACAGAATTTAGATCTGACGTCACTCTCCGCTTACTTCCATTTACTCTCATAAATAAACTTTAAAATAACGAAGAAAATTGTAAAATATATTTTCGTTGTATGTCGGGTGAGTCTTTTGAATTCCAAACATTGACAGCGCAACTTACGTTCGCAAGGAAGCACGTGCGAAGCTCACTCATGAGGGAATTACCTCGGAGAACTTTAATTAGATCTGAATTTGTTGTGAAATTTTCACTTGAACTAAGTATTTAAATGTGGTGTAACTAGCATGTAAAAAAAAATAATATAAAAAAATCTTTATTTAACGAAGTAATAAAGTATATTATGTATGCATAATATAATAATAACGTAAACTATATGTGTAATGCCTCATGAAATTGAGAGATTTGTAAGTTACAGCAAAAATTATAGGATTATGTAAAGAGGTTAAAATACAGAGTTCATACTAAATTATATAAAATGCACCCCGAAAATTAATGCATGTCTGAGCTTGAATATAATAAAAGTTTGTTTGAAAGCGCTAATATCACGAACTATTAATAGATTCTAAGAAATTTGTGCTGCTTTTCATAGCCTTATTATTAAGGAAGGTTATACGTTATAAAACAAGACGCTACGACCCTTAGGAGCCGAGTAAAAAGAAATGAAACCGCGGGTTACCACTAGTATTTATTTAAGCAAATTTTGCTTGGACTTGCTTCGTATGTACCTTCTCGTTTTTCATTTTTATAGTTTTTTTACCCTTGCAGTTGTTTTCGTTATTCGAATGCATTTCATTTAATATTGTATCCCTAACGAGTGCTTTGTAGCAGATCTTCAGCAACTAGCCGGGAGCGATATTGTATGTTCAGCTTCTTAAAGCCACAAAAGGCTTGTATAATCAACTACGCTCCAAAGAACAGTTGGGTCAGACTTAAAATGTTGTAGTGTATTGTACTGTAAATTTTAAGGTTATGTTAATTTTTTTCATAGATATTTTTGAATGACACAATAATATGCATTTAAGTTATGTGTCTTGGATTACTGAATTATGTATATGTACTGACGGCTCATTTTATTTTGTTTCAGGTTACACTGAAGAAGATCTGTCCAAGAAACAGTAGTTATTAACTCCTGTTTTGACATTTAACGACGTCCATTTACTAAAATAATATTTTAAATCGATTTAAGACTAGACTATCAATAATATCAAGTCGTACTAAGTGGGGAAGATCTCGCGTCTCTTAGTTAACAGAACCACGAGGACTACAACGAAACAACGATGGCTCGGCCTGAAGTTGTGCGATGAGCCAGCCGATGAGGACGAGGGGATGGACGAACCGAGTGTCACCAAGCGTCCCTCGGTGCTGACCATTGACAGGGCCGCATTTCTTCTTTTAAGAGTCAAAAGAGCTTTCAAGAAGAAGAGACAGCAAAGGAAAGAGAAGCAGTAAGTATATATAATTTTAAGTAAGAATAAATAGAAACAAACGCCCGTGATCCGGAGAAATAAGCAGAGATTACCTCTCATATCGTCATTCTTTAGTATCAATATTACAGTGTAAATGAAATACGCATTTTTTTTTTGTCATAAATATGTCTAGTTCGTCGCTCTTTAAAATTATACGAATATTTATTTGTTAATCATAATTAATAATATACATACATAAAACCAAAAAAAATTGCGACTTATAAACTATAGGATATCTTTTCTTTGAAGACATAATGCAGATCACGACAATATGAATTTATCTCACGTACAAAAGTTATGTAATCCTCAGTTCTTCTTACTGTTATTATACTGAACGTTTCAATACGCGGTACGTTCGTTTCTCCCTTTGGAGATAATGTGTTTTGGCTATATCTCACTTAACGGCTAATGAATACTAAATACTTTAATATAAAAGCAAGAGTATATTGTTCAACTAAATTGCTTCATTATTGTTATTTGGATACAATATTTTTGTTGTATAATAAAATATAGCATTTATAATAGAAACCGATTAACCTGTACCGAGGGGGAGAGTATGTGGGACTCCTCGACCGAGAAGCGGTCACAATACCCACTAAACCCAGAGGTGTTCCTTCGTATCGCCTAGGGGACAGGGTCACGGGAACACTTTTGCAATCTTCCGCAACACTGCCGGCACCGTCCGTCGAAGCAAATACTCCACAAACCTGAATAACCTGACCTAACTGTAAACTGACAATATTTGTAACTATTAAACTATTTAATACGTAAAAACATTTACGTAGGGCGTAGATAAAAGACGAAAATAAAAAATAAGGAAAAAGGAAAGGGGGCTATGATAAGCTTTTTTTTATTCTCTTTTTTAATAATAATTAGTTTCTACATTTGCTAGATTGTAAATAAGCACTATTAATTTAGCTTTGTATATAACGAACGAAATAATACTCCTTTTTTAATTCTGAATACTTCGTTATTTATTTAAACGAAGATTGGTTTTTGAGTGGAAGTAGAATCCAATTTAGGATCAGCGTCTAATGAAGGCTCCTCTTCCGGTTTCTTCTTAGCCAAGTCTTTCTTAACGGATGATTTATTTGAAAATGTGGGTGTCATTCTTGTATTTTCTTTTATCTCGTTATCGCCAACTGCATGTATTACTGTTTTCTTCTTCAAAATAGAATCAGTTTCTCCATCTATTATAGGTTTCTTTTTTGGCATTACAAATATGTCTATTGCCGGCGGTTTCAACGAATCCATTAGTAAGATAGATCTTTTCCCGAGGATACTCTCAAGTACCTTTGTCAATGGTGAAAACATTGAATTTGTTTGCATGGGATTTGCAAAAATTTGGTTCTGTTTAGGTGAGAATTCAAAGAAGACTCCTTCCTCTCGTACGCTTTCATGTGAATCGCAACACAATGTGGAAGTAAGTTCTTTGTTAAAAGAGAAAAGGTCATTGCTCATTAAGATTTTGTTGAGAATTTCTGAAGGATGCGTCGCAAATGGATCTTTCAATTGGCGGAGATTGGAGCACGGACAAGGTTCATCGAGAGGCGAATCGTGTGAAGATGAAAATAGTGAATTGGATGGTTGCAAATAGGAATCTTGTTTTGTTAGGATATCTGAAAATAATTATAATTAAAAAAAGACCATTTATAACATTAAGATAATTATAAAAAAACATTCATGTCTCAAAATAATTGAAAAAATAAACCTATCACCATACCATATACCGGGTACAAATAAAAAAAGGTTTTTTTTTTATAATATGGAGAGATAAAGATTCTATAATCCGTAACTTCAATTTTATTATGCAGTAACGAATCGGTGTTTCTCGTGCCCGATGGCAATAAGAAATTAAATTTACAGCCTGAATAAACTTATTTGTTAAATTCATATATTCCGTTTAATAGCTAAGAAGTTGATTAATATCAAAACGAAACTACAATATTCCATCTCAAGGCGTTGATATACTTCCCCCGCAAATATTTATCTCATTAACTTACAAATATAGTGATTATTGAAATAATTATATACGTAGTAAAATTATTTTGCTTTGGTAACGGTATAATTAAATACAAATATTATATGCAGGAATCTTACCTTTATACTTATCGCCTAAATAGAAAGAAAAATCCATTTTTCCGAAATTAACAAGCGAGTTACTTATTGCCGGCAAAGGTTTAAAAGTTTTTATCTCCCGTGACAATACCCCAGTCGGGACACCCACCACTAGTCCTATGAGAAGGTTCAGTAACGCCATCTAGAAAAGACCGAGACAAAATCTGCTAGATTAAAAACTAGATTTAGACACAAAATTATAAATTTGTAATCATAGACAATTTAGTTTACATTTAATTTTTTTTACAAGTTTGAAATTAAATAAGAAAGTTGGTATAGGAATTTAGTAGGTACAAAATTACCTTCGTATTTCAACGCAGTTCGAATCGTTTGACACAAGCAATAAGAATAAAAGTACGATTGAAATTCGACGCAAATCAAATCCCGCTGTTTTGCAACTTCAATTTAGTCGTTTATGGGATTTTGTATTTTATTGTCGGTCTTGCGTAATTTTAATTCAATTCACGTAAAAAAAATCTGTAACATAAAATTTTTTGCTGTCTTCAATTTTAACTACTGATTAATGGTCTTAGTTATTGTTCTTATCAATAACAAAAAACTATTAGAAACCATTTAATTGGATGACAGTCTTAATCATCAATTACTCGGTTTTAGTATTTAGTTTAGTATAAGCTCTTTAGACTAAGCTCTATCCATCTATTGTAGCTTATTAAGCTATCGTATTTTAAATTGAAGTTTAGCTGATAAAATCAGTACAGTTAACTAGAGTGTAGATGATTTTAGGTTTTTTATAGATCTTATGTTAGAAATTATTTTTTTATTTACGACAGTCATAGGAAACAGGATGTAATGACATATTTAGTGGTAAAATATAGGTAGTCATTTTTTCAGATATATCGATGACTTTGTGAAGACGCGTAGAACTGGTTGAATTAAAAATGCAAAGGAAATTGTACATAGAGGAAGGTCTACATTCAATATTGGATCATAAAATATAATATTACAATCAAAAATACCATTATATCCTTATTTAATTTTCCTCGTACGAATTCTTAGTAACATTATATAAATACTGTACTTTCAATATGTAATAAAATCTTCGGGAATAAAATCGGCCACTGGTAATAGAGCTATAAAATTGCAGAAGCTACGCGCGGTGTTGAATGATCGTTTGAGTGTCCAGTGTGAATCACATTTTCATATTTTAGACGAGATCATTGACTTGTAAACCAGATATGGACAGAGGATCTAAAAATAAATAGTAACATTTGCTATAATTATTATTATATTGAATTATTATTTTGCATTATCAGTAACATTACATCGACATTTTTTAACCGAGTCGCTATGTCGTTATAGCTTTAAGGGCAAGCTTCAAAAAACGAGCGTACTCCCTCCTTAAAGGCCGGCAACACATCTGCAGCTCCCCTGGTGTTGCGGATTTTCATGGGCGGCGGTGATCACCTGACTTTAGGCGACTCGTCGCTCGTTTGCCCCCTTTTTACTATAAAAAAAAAGCTTCTAAGGTATTTTACAAGACACAAATATTCGATAGTCAGTGTAAAAGTATTCCATATTCGATGAATTGGACTCCATGATCTATGATAAACAATCCTAAAACCGATAATACAATAATTACTATTTTATTTGAAGGAGAGATAGACTTAATTTCGGACAGGTATAAGGACAGGTTGACACAATTATTATTAGTACGAATAATGTAAAAAAAAGACAAATGTTTCGATCGCATGACAAAAATGTTTATGATAAAAGTGTGAAAACTTTTCTGATATCTATACCACGAATTTTTCATTTTATATTATCTGATATACAATATTTAATAGACAAATAAAAAATATTCAGTATAATTTAGTTTTTTTTTTTGGAACAAATAATAATAAAACTATAACTTTATTATAAAGTAACGTTATATGGGGTATTGGATTGTCGTGTTGTAATTGATTCCTATTTTAGTACGAACGAGTTACATCGTATTCCACAAGCATGTTGCATTGAAGCAATAAAGTTCACTTAAATTGTATTTATTTATAAACGTCGATTTCTGAAACAGATCGTAAAATTTCTGAAATGCTCAGCGGTTATTGGTTTTGATTTTACACGCACCGTCCATAACGCACGAATGGCACTTACCAATCTACTGTACATTGCTATTTTCGTAAGTTACGCAAATTGCTTAATTTATTCAATAACATTGTGTATTATATTAGCAACTTTGGGCTGACATAACTGTATTCCTTGGCGATAGAAGATTTTCTTTTGAAAACAATTGAAAATATTTAAAAAATTGGTCCCAGAAATTATCCCAGACGAATAATCAATAAATCTTGTTTCTTTTAAATATAAAGGCTGAATCAAAGCCACTAGAGAGAGAGACTAAAAGCAACTTATTTTTTTCGAGTCGTTTTAAAAACATTATAAGTGTCCCATTCAAAAAGCGTCTCGATTTTAAATTACAGTTAATTCTGTTTACGGTCCTACGTGTTTAATTTTTGTTAATCTCTCAATTTCAGTTTTCATTACAGTAGGTCTATTTGTCTGTTTAATCTTATCTGGAGCTCATTTTGACTGTAAATTTATTAACGTTTGCTGTATCACAACAGTAACAAACAAGATAAATTCAAATTTATGATTAAAATTTCAATTTTATTTAAACTGTTCTTTATTAAAGGTCACATTGACAATTTTAATATTGAGCCAAGCAGCGGCGAATGTTTCAAGTGTCATGCCGCCTGTGGTCAAAACTATATTAGATCCAAAACGACGAAGCGATCTTGTTGATGAAGCGTTTTTGGAACAAAAAGACGTCTTGTTAGACATGGTAAAAAAAATAAAGTTAATTGTAATTTTTTTTTACGTTGAGAACTTTTCGATCAATCGAGTCTGATAAAACTATTTGCAGTTAGAAGCAAAACTTAAAGAAGTACGCGATAAAAAGAAAAAGAAAAATGATAATATGAACAATAATTTTACCAATAATGTAGATGCAATCAAATGTGAACCATTGCCAAAGAATGTTAATGTTAATTTAAATGCTCATGGAATAAGTGCGATCGGTGAAGCAGATGTCAAACTTAAATTTGGAGAATCGGGTATTTTTTAATCCATTTGCATTTTATTTGAATATTTTTTAATGTAATAAATATTTATTATTATTTTTAATCCTACAAAGGCAACAGTACTTTAAATCTAGATGCCACAGGGGTATCTAATATTGGTCAAACTCACGTTGATATAACGGTTGGTGACGGGAATGTTCATGTGCCTGGACTTAATAATATTTTTGAGGGTAAGTTTCAATAAGTACGCAAAAGTAACAAATGTGCGTAAGATCTTTGTGATTTTGATTTAAAAAATATTTTGCATATTTTGATTTAAATTTAAAAATTCACATCAAAAGAATTGTAGACTTAACTATGAAATCTCCTTTTAAAATGTTGACAATTGGAAAAAACAAGAAATTCACATTTTTAAAATCTGTTTCTAGGTCAATCTTTTCTAAAAAGAAGATGTGAAGTATCAAAAAAATTAAACGCCACAAAGAGCAACGCAAACCCATTCTTTATTGAACTTAAAGATAATATTGGTAGAAAAATGGGTAACGACAGTAATACATCAAATACAGTATCCAATGGCTCTGTTCTGGAATTAAACGCTACAAGTACAGAAAAAGGAATACAGAATGCATTTAATATTACAAGTACCACAGTGACTGTCAAACCAAATGTTAATGAGACTACCACTGTTGCCAACGCGACCACATGACGCATGTTGATATGATTTTTATATCAATAATTTTTGTAACATCAATAACTTTTATAAAAATCTAATAAAGATCGTGTGCTACAAACTATTAATAAAGTCCTTTACCTACTTATTATTTCATGTTTGTGCAGCCTATTGTGTAGGTTAGGCGACCGCGATTGTTATGCGCTATAAGCATTCGATCAATTATAAATATTTGCAAATACTATAAAACGGAAAATGGAGTACACAAACTCTAATATCAGGTAATTAAAATCCTGAGGAGAAAAGTATAATTTCTAATAATGAAAAATAAAAATTAAATGCTTAACAATACAAAGACATACAGAAAATACTATTTTTGCTGACGCACCATTATTTACACACATTATTTGTAGTGGCGGTAACGTAACATACAGCAACTCCTTAGTTTGTTTGCTTCCTAAAATGGACGACTTTGATAAGAATAGAAGCTAAAGCAATATTTTAATTAAGTAATTTTAACACTTTTTTTTAAGAAAATAAGTTCAAATACCCGTTAAATTATGATTTAAATCACATCTAATCAAATATAAGGGTTGAATATACTACCATGGATTTAAAACAAGGGATCAATCACAATGTCAATTTTTACAGCATGCATCCGTACAACAATGGACGTATATTAGATGATAATAATGATGACATTGTAATATACACTTTCTTTTGCAGTGCGGCAGCCGCGGCGGCGGCGGCGGCGGAGGCGCTGGGCGGGCGGCGCGTGCCGCCCCCTCTGCTGCGCTCACGCACGTTGCCCGCCATCATCGCGCCCGGATTCTCTATACTGCACGCGCAAATCGACCCTCAAAGGTGTAATGGTGAGTTCTTTAACATTATAATAGTAGTCATGTGTAGTAACACTTTATATTAAAAGGCTAGGAAGATTGCTGTCTACTTACTTCTATAACTATTAAGGGGAACGGAAGATTTGTCTTTGTATAAGGAAAATTAGAGGAGTAACTACAATATTTTATCCTATTCTTGATAATAAGCAGTAGTAAAGGGATTTTAGTATTTTTAAAGTAAAATTTAGATGCGAAATAGTTGAAAAATAAAATGATAATCACTTGTTTTATTATTTTCATTTATATTCTAAGTTAGTTTCAGGTTCGCGCCGTGGAATAGTTAATTTGTGCTGTACACCAAATAGAGAGGTTAAGGTATTTTTAACGTATTTTAAAGCTTATCTGAGATAAAGTTCAGAAATCTCATTATCGTTAGCGTGTTTGAAAATCGTTTTATTTACCTTATTTTTCAGCCGATGCTTTTTCAGGACACGCGATACTGGTTTTAGCACGAATGCTTTAAAATATTATCTCTGGTATATAACGTTAGATATTTTACCACTGGAGACTACCTGTTTTATTATCTTTCCTTATTTATGACTACTTGTTTTCTACGGAGGGATAATATGTCTTTGTAAACTGTGAAAGTATTATTATATTATTAAATTAAATAAATAAAAATTTATTTATTTATTGAATCGATTTTAATATCTTCCTCGGCATTGGGAAGCTACATTACGTAGTAATAACACGGACTATATTTTTTACTATTAAAATACAATACTGAAATTAACTCCAGTAACACCGGGAACAAATAGCTTCCATAAATTTATAAAAGCTTATATTGTAATCTCTTGAAAGTCTAAGATATCGATTCTAGAAGCCTAATAACTACATTACAATCTTCAAATTGCAAACTATCGCAACAAAATCTATCCAGACTGAATTTGTTTAATGAAAACGCCCCTTAATTTCATTCGATGGCTGCGCTGTGGTCGTCAACTTTATCTATTAACGCTTTATGTTCCGACCAACTTACATTAATATCAAGTGGATTACAGTGGGCTTCAATTAAATACTTTAGTTTTATCTTCAAATTTATTCATTCGACTTAATTGTTCACCTAAATGTGAAACTTTTAAAATACTATTTTTAAATTTCGGCTTATAATACGGATTTTTAAGTACTTGTTAGTATTTTAGATTTAATAGTAAAGTTATTAGATTTTAGATTTAATAGTAAAGTTATTAGATTTTAGATTTAATAGTAAATTTAAAATATGTTTAGAATATTTTGTTCGTAGCGTGAAATGATTTACGCCAGCCTCACTCGCGTGTGAATAATAAAACGGAAAATGTGAGTGAAAATTCCTTAATAAATATTCGACTTTTCGACCTCGTTCGGGACTGTAAATTGGCATTCGCGCTGGAAGAATGTTTATTAAGTGTTAGTGTAGAATCAAAAAATTTACAACCTTTTTGAAATAAGTACTTTTATATTTTGACTATTATTGAACTATTCGGTTTTCAAAATAAAATTTATATACAAGAGTGCTTAACTCGCCTTAAGAAATTTTCTTTTAACTAACAGTAGAATCTTACGAAATACGCATATCGGCTTTACGTAATAGTATTCCACACTTAAGAACCGCTAATCTTACCATCTCTCATTTACGAAATTGTCAAACGCACCTGTGTAAGACAAGTAAGTCAGTAAGCTGTAAGTAGGTTACACAAACGCTTAGAACATATAGAATCAATTTTAATTGTAACATTTGTGTAATATTGTTCTGTATTAAAGTTTTCAAGCCACCTACAAATGATGTCTAGACGTAATAAACTGCGATCATTTAAAAACTCTGTAACGGCCCAGAACGGGAGGTATTCAATTAAATTTCACGTAACATTGATTATTCTTTTATTATTTTCTATATAAAGAACACCATTTAAAATAAATATCAATATATGACATAATTAAGAATTAATGATTTATGTATGTACGAAATAGAAATAAAATTTAAGAACTTATTATATTTCGATGCTATATTATAATTTTTTGATTATTCCACTTCTAGTGTGTGTCAAGCTCGCGCTTTGCTCTCATCCAAAACGACAGTCATTTCTTAACGTCGCACAGTTGGACTACTTTTCTCTATTATTTGTGAATATATTTCTTGTGCACTTTGCTCCACAAAATATTGCACACTTTTATTATCACTACATAGCTTTATTCTTTTGTTACACTGACCTCCTTTTTTATTATTTAAACTTTAAAGGCAAAGGTTATTTCAAAATACTCGTTTACTTCGATCATTAGATTTCATCAAAAGATAGCTTTTATGTTTACAGGTCAGGCAGTATAGTATGAAATATTAACATCTAACCTTATGTTAGCCTTTGTTGCGCCGGGTCCGATGAAAATATGTTTCTTTTATCATAGAAATATAAACTGTCTAACTCATAATAATTTTGAACAACTGTAAAAAACAAAATCTAATATGATGTCTATGGTGGTTGTATTCTGGCGTAGAATTCCCTTCGTAGACATCCCGCCTAATCACTGTAAGAAGTTATTTCGTATTTTCATACATAAATACATAAGTATATTTTACAATATTGTCTGTTTAAAAAGTCACATATTTGGAATTGAGTTTTACAAAGGTATACTCGTCTAAATTGAGATAACTAAATCACGTCCCGGGAGTTCCTAATAGAAATTCCTTCCTACGTGCTCGCGTGGGAAAGTGTCATAAAAGTGTCTTGTAATACTTGCTCCTCTACAATAATAAAGTTTAGTACTTTTGAACTTGTAGTTAGAACTTTTTAGAGCAAATTCACAAGTTAAGTTTGAGTTGGTGTGTTTAAAGTTAGTGCTAAACCAATGACTTTAGCTTGAAAGTTTTAAATTTACCAATTGTATTTGTCATAATCGCCACGACTAGTAAGCATGCTGGCGATCTTAACATGCTAAGCATGATTTGTAATAAAGAGATTGCGGTATTAAAGTTCATTGCTGGATCACTAATTACGAAAATCGTCCCCTGCCTTATCCACTGGAAACACTCAATCTTGAATAGGTTATCGGCCCATCTTATGGGTAGTCTACCAACGTTGTGTTCATCTGTTATTGGTGCCATTTAGTTTAATTTTTACTCTGACGTAATTTACTTTAAATAGAAATTTTTCTAACAAGGTATGTCAGTAATCGTTTAATTATTATTATATAACATGGGAGGCTTCAGTTTACAAATTCTCCTTACCTTTAAGTATTCGTAAGTTTGTTGTAAGAAGAACTTAGTTTTACGTTGAGTTTGATATCCCAACAATGGCTTTTAAAAGCAACCTCGCCGTTTCCTTTGCACGCAACGCCAGCTTCCAACTCATAAATCTTCCTTTCCTGTTCCCGGCTGTTTGTTGTTTAAATATGGAAAGTATTTAACTTTTTTGGATAAATTAATAATTATACTTTGTTAATTATCCATATAATGTACATTAAATATCATTTATATTTATATTATCTGTCTCGTAATATTTAAAATACATATGAGTATAGTTAAAATATTGTGTAACAGGATCGCCACCGTCGCGCTTTTCTAAATTTGATATTCAGGACATAAATTTTATAAAGCTGACATCAGACGGCGCTCAATTATTATAAACCGCGTACAGTTACTTATAAAATGTCTCTGGTAGAAGAAAATTGTAGTAATTTCGTGCACGTGGCTAGTGTTAAAAAAATTGTTATGTGAAATTATTTCAGAGGCAAACTGACAAGTTGATCACTTGTCGTTTAAGTATAAATATAGACAGGTCTAGAAACTATATGGAACCTAATTAAAAGTAGCCCGACTAACACAAGTCACAATTATAAAAGTCGTATCAGCATTTGTGTAAAATACTCTCGTATCTTCACCGCCCAAATTAGCTTCATTGTATACGTAGTTATTACAAGAAATGAAGAACTAAATAATTATTAATTCTTTATCAAAATGTCGTTCCATGAAATAAAAAAAAACTGAAAATCAGTACATCAATCAAGGTGACCCATGTTGTATCAGGTATAATAGGAAAATTCAATTAAGATTTTAAGTGAAGTTAAATTCTCATTAACATAATTCATGAGAGAATTTTAATGGCGCGTCCCGACGGCTTTGACAATGCGAAGGGCCGAGACATGCTGCTCGTATCTATGGAGATAAACTAACCTCAATAATGTTAACGTGTTATAAACTTTAGGTCAATTTTTTACCTTTGAATTATAAAATGTTCCCATTAAACATAATAAATAATGAATGAAATAAAATTAGAAGTCACTTTAATATTACATTTTTATACTACTTTTTAAATATAGTATATAATAGTTTAACATTAAATAAATTCATATATTGAAAATAGAATCGTCTATCTAACGAAATAGAGTCATGGTAGGTATTATTAAAGTGTCAAATGTAAAGGCTTTTAGGCATATTGCTGAAAATTCAGTTAATTATTCAAGACGAGTTTCAATATTTAACGAAACTTAATTAATTCGCCCGAGCGTTTGATTTCATATTCTAGCGTTTATCTTAAACTGTTAAGACAACTTCAATCACAGTTACAATAAGCATAACAAATAATAAATAAATACGATGTACAACTTAAAAAAAACTATAACAAATTTTTAAAGTTTTATACAGATGTTTTTATAACATTGTGTATATAACAGAAAATGATAAAACGGAAATATATGTAGTATGTTTATGTATATATGTGGTTTCAAATTCAGAGTTCTACGAATTTCTGAATTCTTTGAATCAAATTCGTACTTTTGATAGATAAAAAACCCAAATTTTATTTTTAAAAAGCTGAATTTCATATGCAAAAAATAAAATCAGATTTATAATCTGCTAAAATTGATTAGTGTAGTCTGAATTTGAAGTTATAAAAAGAAATATGCATCGATCGAAAAATAAATAAATTCTCCTGAAATAAATATTATAAATTCTATTCGGTTTTAGTGCTTTTTACTGTCGCATAAATTATAAATCTAAAATGAAGTGGATTAAAGTTGACAACGCGTGCTAGCAGTCTTTGCATAATATACGTAGGAATATTAATGCTACCTCTCTGCGAACTTTCGAAAAATCTAAGTTTCAGTGCATACTGAGATCATTAATTACATAGTTGTATATTTTTTGTTAGTGCGTATTTTGGTATTTTATAATAATATTACCGACTTTTTTTAGCTTTTCAAGAGTAAAACAAATTCTAAATAAAATATAGACAATGTCATGTGATGAAGGTGTACTGAATGCAGGTGTAATTACTTTGTAAATATACCTCACGCATGAGCTTCCCGAAGAGGTAGGCAGATGTGCAACTGGTGCACGCAATTTCACCGTATGTTTTGTCATCCATTGAAGTGATAGGGAGCGAACCTAACGCCATATCGGGCACAAACTCCAAATTTCGGGCTGATATCGTGTTGAAAAAACCCAATATCACTCTTTCTAACATACCACGAACCCAAGGCCTCAGTAATGTAGCCGAACCGTGATACAACTGTGCCAGCGAAGCATTATCTACTCAAATATCTTGAAAAAAAAAAAACGACATTTTATAAAATAATTACCGTATTGTCAGAATTATTTAAAAATGAAATTCCTGCATCTAATATAATTAATATTAATTTAATTTAAAAGTTGATACATACAGCTTACACCCACGTCGTTTATATTTTCCAGTTTAAGAATAATCTTGTAAACACGTGTCACTTTAATGTTATTAAATCCCAAATGTGAAAAGGGTCTAAAATATTGTGTTAAACCAGATTCATACTGTTATTGGATTTCCATAAAAAATACTGATAGTATTTTATAAAGGAGAATAATAAGGTCGGAAAATGGAAGGACATAAGACAAAAAACTTCCCTAATTTATTTGTTTTAATAAACTATAATAGAGAATTTAAATTACACTTGGATAATAATCGTTCTATATTTCCAGGCTTTATTTATCAAACACTTAAAATAAACTTTGACGGCTTTCACTCATAGACTAAAGTGTAAATACAATGAAATTATTAGAGTCTGTATCTGCAAATATACACAATCTTGTTCGTTGTCCTAAAAAAATACAAATTAGAGTGAGAAATAGATAGTTAAACGAAATAAGACTGCGCTTTTTTAGTAAAAAAAAAACTTATAATAGAAATCTACATATTAAATCACGAAATGTAATAAAGATAAAAGTAACACAAGAAATTTCGTTCCCGACGGGGATTCCCCGACTTCAAAATTTTTATTTCGAAATCAAATATAGATTGTCTGTTTTTCCTTTATTCCCCTACAGCCAGCTTTAAATGAACAAAAGACTGATAAAGTTTCATCAGCTTTGTTATGTGGTTTAAGGAAACCTCGGCGTTAAATTGGTCCTTCGAGTCATCTCACTTATATTGCGGCCACTTTAGTCACGTACTAAACAACTTTATTTCAAGATACAATTTTCTTTCTTTATTGTGCTCTCTTATCTGAAACAATAATAATGAACATGATTATTATGAGAGCATTTCTTTTGTTTTTTTCTTAATAAGACATTTTTGAAGAATGTTTTTACTTATCTACATTAAACCTTTATTTAACCAATATAATATATTTCTGTGATTGAGTTATTAACGTGTTTTTATTTGCTCTTTATTTATCTAATCGAGCGAAATTGGAGGTTTTTTTTACTAGTTATTCATAAAACAGCACCTGTACCAAAGGCGTAAGTGAAATACAATTTGTAATTTTTTTCTTTTGAGCGCGTGTTTGTTCCATTACATTTTTTCTCGAAAGAAAAGAAATTTTCTTATGCGGCAAACACTTTTCGTCTCTTTGATGTATGTTCGGTATACAGTAAGTGGATTGGGACAGAATACTTTCCTTTGCAACGTTATTCGAAGTCGATTGATCAGCCCTGGTGTATTCAGACGACTGGTGTTGATTATTTTTAACAAAATCGGCTCAAAACTTATAACATTTAATAGCAGTAGTTTGGATGTTATGTCCGATATGGCAATAGCCTCGTCACCTATCACATCATGGGACGGAAGAACATACGGTGAAATAAGAGTGCACTAGTTACACCTCTGTCTAACACTGTCTGTGGAACACAGGCATGAGGTACGTTTTTATAGTTTTAAGACTGGCAAAAATAGCAATCGTTTTATTAGGGTCGTGGTAAATTTTATGACTATTTATTACGTCGTGCCGTTTACTTCGGAACCGGATGTGGTTAGTAATATAAAGAAAATGTAAGAATATCTTTGTTTATCGATAGACCGAAAGTGAAAATATTGTAAGACAATAACATTATTATTAGACGAAGTTATTTACTGATTTTATTTATTTCCAAAGGCTTAAGTAAACATTCAGTTTCGCAGAACCAAATTAAAGTATTGTATTAATTTGACATACATATGTCTGAAGGAGATACAGGGATCCGTGGGATCACAGATTACATCTCCTTTTATCTGAATATACAAATATATGAATAGGGGTTTAATAGTATTGGTAAATAAAATACCAGTGCCGTAAAAAAACTTAAACAGTCTTTTTAAATCTTAAATATTTTGGTAATAAATGTTCTTTTTGCATGTGATTCTATTTTATGTTTTGAAGAGAACAAAAAATTGATATCTCTGTTTAATTGACAATTGACAATTGACCTTTGGAATTTCTTGTCAGTCTATGCAATTTAAATTATTGTAATAAGTCATGTCGTTGTGTTGACTTATTCATATAAAAACGTTTATTCTAACGTTTCCAGCGGAAGTGTTTTCCTGACAGGTTGATTTAAGCGGTTTGCTTGTTGTTTCAACTCCGCGCGATTCAAATGTTGGCGCAATGTTTAATAACGAACTATTTAATTCACGAATTAATTTCGTTGTTAATTTTAAAGCACTAAAACTATATCTCATGAGTGAAGTATAAAAATTAATTATGTTTACTAAAAACCGTATTTTTATTTGCAGAATTTTTATTTATTCAACGTTTTCATATCATATTAAAAATGAATTATATTTAAAAAGAACGCCATGGCTGGGCTTTATTCACAATCAAAACTGATTTGAACTTTTCCTTAACTTACAGCAACTGTAAGAATTTTTTGTTTAGATATAAAAACTAGTTTCAAAATATTGCTTTTACGGACGTTTTTTCACCTTCCCAAAAGTGCCTTTGGAAGTTATTATTTCATAAATTTATTTTGAAATATTTAAGATCGCTTCGCACTCTAGAATTAAATTGAGAAAAACGTTAATTTGCCTAGGTAAGTTTGCCACAGATAATATGCCTACAGGGCAATAATTTATTAGCCTTCCAAGAAGCACAAAAATCTGAATTATCATGAGCGAGCATCAAACGAATTTTATATTACGTTTTCTAATAATAAAGAACAAACGTAAAAACGTACAGAATAAAATATTAACTTTGGTACGTGTGTCAAGATGAACGATTTACATTTTGCGGTGAAGCTGTGATTTTTGCTATGCGGCCCACAATCCAATTCCTAATGTTTACTGAATTTGAGAAAAAGAAATGTTCTTTTCAATTTATTTTTTTCTTTTTGTAAAAATGTTTTACTATGTGTATACTGCTGTGAAAGCGATAATAAAGCCTACTCTTCGTAAAGGTTTCGTGTTTAAGATCAAAAATTTTAAAACTGTTGTAAATATTAAGTACTTCAAATTGATTCAAAAACTTTAATTTCATTAAATTAATTTAAATATCAAGTAATAATTGCAGTTTAAAGCTGAAAAATGAATACATTTTAATAAAAATTCACGACTCAGAATAATCGCGTGATAGCCAAATAAACAAACCTGTTCACACGTTGTAAGCACGCTGTAGAGTGAACACGTAGACATATGTTATTAGTTTAACACTTTACCGTCTACATATTTGAATATTTAATATGTTACAAACACTACAAAGAATTGGTTTTGTGAAGTTCTGTTGCACACGTAAGTGTTATTCGATTTTAATTTTCAGATAAAGAAAGGGTTTAAGGGGTTAAGGGCTTATGTTTTGTTTAAATATTAAAACATAACAGATTTGGAAAAAGGATGAACAATAAGGCTGCGTTTTTTACGTGACAGTTATAAAGGAACAATTTAATCTATAATATAATTATTAATTCACATTTATAGTTGCAATAATATCGTAAGTACCTTTGACACTGAAAGCTATTTTAAACATTGTTTTACTTGTTCCGCAGCGTTTTAAATCAAAGTCTTGTAAAATAAGGCTTATAAAGGCCTCATTTACATTGTTCTGAATTTAATACGGATCATATTAGCGTCACAAAATTACTGTATTCGTGATATATACTCATAGTAACATTATATATCGCTATACTTTCACGTACAAGTTAGCAAATCAGGCTGAATGGAAGGCGAATGCCTTTAGTTCGATGAATGAATTCGCCGGAAAACGTTCCCTGATATAAATGAGAAACTTTCTTGGCTTCAACGAGTGTTACACAAAATGTGCCCCTTATTTTTTCTCAATCACATTTCACGCAACGAATATCGACATTATTTAGCAATGAATTGACGACAAAACTACTTTCCTTGAGTAATGTAAATTTTTAATATTATATAACCGCACTAGCTTCTTACAATTTTAATTGTTGATTTTACACGTGCATTAATAAGTTTGCGTTACATCAAACGATTACGTTATCATCGTTGGAATAAGAACTATTCATTAAACGACAAAAATGTGTTTTACACAGCTTTTCATAATCGATTCATGAACAGGTGTAAGGTAAAGGGAAGTAATATTTATGATTCAATCTTCGTCGTTTTCCTCAACGCCATGGATCGAAATCGTTTGGTATCAGCGTACTGAATTGTTCTTGGATGACGTACAAATGTATTCTTGAAAACGTGTTTGATAATGAATGTTATCTCATTTATGATACAATCTTTGAAAGTGTAACATAAGTGTGAATCATGGTAAGTGTAAAAGTGTGCAAGATTTAGCGTGTGAATTTTCTTGATTGAGCAATTTTTAAAAATTTGAATCAAAGAAGTCGTTAGATAAAAGTAAAAAATAGTTCATTTACATTTATTATACGAATATTTGACAACGACTTCGACAAGTGAACTTAAATTTACTGGAATCCAAACTTTTCTTTTTAACCTTAAAGGGAGTTTGAAATTCTGAATGCTACTTATGAGTAATATTAAACATTTTATTTTCAAATAGGTACTTTTAAATAATCAAATCTATTCTTTTTCTAATATTACCTATTTTGAAATAAATAGTAAACTATTTTTGAGTATCAAATAAGTAGAGTTTTTCTGTTTTATCATTTCTATTTTTCTATTTCTTCGGCTTTTCCATACTCAATAAATATTTTCGAATACTTCATGTGACGATAAAAGGGAAAAGAATTTTATTATTGCAGTTATTCCTTGATGGTCTGGTCATGTCCTAGTATGCATTGAATTAACTTTTAATTTTTATTCACGTTGGCCTATTCGGCCTATATCTAGATTTTCAACAATTAAAAACGTTTTATATTCCGCATTGACCTATCCCCAGACATGGCAGGTGTCCATTGGCAACAGTGATTATCTTTTATGCGGAACCTATATATGTAT
>JAABKM020000002.1:1390190-1401683 GCA_016277805.2 Papilio aristodemus | reverse complement strand
TATATATATAAAATCCATTCAAACGTTCTCCAAGTCATTCATGTCTTTGTTACAGATATTACACAAAGTCAACTCCTGTGCCGTGGTGTACCCGGTCACAAAGTGTGCGGTCTTCGGTCCCACGCGCCGAGGATCTCGTTCACCAACAAAGAGGAGACTGACAGCCACGAGTTACGACGGAAATCAGCCAGCAGTAGACTTGGCAGTTCGCCAAGGTCCAGTATCGCCAGTGAAGATAGAGTCGATGGACTGGCGCTGAGGTGAGTTTAACGTTTGTTCATATGAACTTACTATAATAGTAAGTTCATTACTCAGAAATCCCTTACATATTGGTTTTTATTGGCCTTATCTTATTCAAACAATCAGCATTATATGTTTAAATTTCGTAATAATTTCATTAAAAACTAAATTTGACCTTAAATTGTATAAAACTTACTATTAATACTATAGATAATAAATATGTATATGAAAATTAATATATTGACAATAGATTCTAGAAGTAAAACAAATTTAAAAGGAATATATCTCAAGCGCTATGACAAGATCGCTTAACATAGAGTTAAGTGAAACTCAGAGTACATTCGGGGTCTGCTTTGCAACTAATCCATCCGAGAGTGGTCTATCTGCATGGTAATTGACGTTCATATGTTCACCTTCCCGCTGGAGACGCCTTACAAAGTTAGGCAATTGCCCGCAATTTACTAACCTTCTATATGCTAGATAGACATATGAGTATTTATCTAGGAATAATTATATTCCAGCCACTTTACTCTGTTAATTACTTATGGTGTTTGAACGTGGATTGCTCCTATTTATATAAATGCTTTGGCATAACGTTGTGATTAGTTGTTTTTTTTATTATTTAAACTGAAAAAATATTATGACATTTGAAAAAACTACTTTTTCTTTCTATTTGTGGGTCTTGTCTTGGTCAAGTAATTATTCCTCGGTTTATGTTTGGCCAAATATATGGCGAAACGTTTTACATGGTCTGTATAGCTATAGCTTCTCAAATTTAAGTTTCTACATTTTATATTTACAAACATTTTTCCCACTTCAAAAATAAATTTCCATTTACAGTATATATTTTTCTTTGTGATGATATGTATTTATTCAAATTGCTCTTTTCGGTGGCTTCGCGTGGGTGTCGTCACGCCAAATACCCGTATACTTATATCAGCTTTTATCAGAATATATGTATGAATTTATATAACAAAACTAAGTGGCAGAAACGAAGAAAGTAAGCTACCAAATTTTCATACAAAATACCCTGATTTTTATTTACAAGAATAAAAATCGCTGAATTTACTTAACGTGGAGCCATTAACTGGTTTATTCGACTTTCTTTCTTCTAAATGTCTATATTTTTTTTATACAACAAGGTGGCAAACGAGCAAGCGGTACACCTAATGGTGACCGCTGCCCATAGACATATGCAACAACTAAAAAAGTTGCAGATGTGTTGCCTACCTTCAAGGGACACAGGAAGGGATCAATAGAAAAAGTATAATTCCTTTTCCTATTGATCCCCTCCTCTGTCATATCCTCATCCCCCTCCCATCCATTCCTTATTAGAAAAGGGTGGGAAGGGGAAAAGGATCAGAGTTGGGCCTCCGGCACCTCACTCATCAGACGAAACGCAGTATACTGCTTCACGCCTGTCTTCTGTGAGGTCGTGGTATTTCACCGGTCGAGCCGGCCCATTCGTGCAACAGATGTTATTGTTGCTGGCTCTACCACTGTTAAAAATTTACGAGTAGACCACGCGTTGTCTACATCTTTGCATTATACTTTAATTTTGTCTGTTAAATATTCTATTAAATTAATATCCCTTTTTTCATTCATCCATCCAACATAAAAAAAATATATTTGAACATTTCGCTCTGATGTCCAAACATACCCCGTCTCTTTTAACACATAAATATAAATGTTTCTTAAGCTTAAATACAAAACAATGCTCACTGTAAGGAAACATTCTCTGAACGCTCTATACAAACTTCTTTCATCAGGAAGTTTGTACATTTCCTACAAGTTGGCAATACGTACAAAGATAACAATTGATACGAGTTGTATTCAAACTGATTGTCTAGATCTATAGAATGGCTTCAATAAATAAATATAAATAAACAAGCTTCACGATTTACCTTTATTAAATAGGTATACAATACTAGCAATTGCAAAATTCGTCACATTTATTAAATATTCAAAAAAGTAGAGGGATCTTAGTAACGATAAGCTGTGGTTTCGGATATCCCCAATTGTCAGCTTTTTCTAGTTTATTAATTTTACAAAGAAAAGAAAACTTTATTAAAAAAATATAAAGTTACGAGAAAATTTGAATCAATGATTTAAAAATTCTGAGTCTATTTTCATCACACAGCAATTTTGTGTTACATTAGTAGTCTTAAATAGTATTTATTTTTTAAAATTTAAACTAAAAGTTATCTTGACAAAGTTTTTAAAAGTTACACTAACACTAACTCAATATATATCTAGAGATTTTAAATTAAATACATTTCATCTTTTCGTAAAGATAAACCAGGGTTCGCTATATATCTGCTTAAGTATTGAAATTAAAAAAAATCTTAGTCGTCGTACCCATGTTTTATGTTCCCAAATGGAAACCATATCTTAAATTTAAAATTCCTGAGTTAAGTAGTTTAATTAAATGTTGATGGTTCAGGGGAATAATTTCTCTTATGTACATGTATTTTATTTACAGAACAGTACAGTTGCAGAACATTTGACAAAAAAAGTCTTATCGCTTAAGGAATGCTCTATATAACACATTCTACATGTAGTCGTATTGAGCGACCCTCTGGGAATAATTACTTCCCGCTCTGTGATGCGCTTAATCGGTTATTAGGTGCAGTCGCACTCGACATGCTGTATTAGACAAGCTAAGTTAGTTCTCTCATGTATGTTGACCGTCTGATGTATCATATGGCTACTGGTCTAAAATTAGAATATGTCGTTTGTTCTAAATTAACTAACATTAATTATTTATTAAATATCAGGGGTGGCCAACCCGCGGCTCGCGAGCCACTCTTTTAAGAATTATTTGTGGCTCTCGATAAATGCACCCGAGTTTCCGACTATCAAGGAATTTGGCCACCCCTGCTTAGAAACATTTCTTGTTTAAGTTTTTATAACTTTGTCAAAACAACTATTAGTTCAAATTTTAGTATATACATTAAAAATAATATGCATTACTTGTAGGATTGTGCACAGCTATCGTGTTATATGTCTATCGTGTCAATGCACTGTGGCAAACTATTAATTCAACACCGAGCAACATCTGTTCTTGATTTAAAGACTAGGTTACCGGATAATCGCTTCTATGTCATGCTCTTAACCTTATGCACGCTCGTAACCCTCAAGGATAGATTGTGGATTTCCATCAAGCGCGATCCTGGCACACTTCTCTCGCTCCTTGTTCATCCATACATCAACACATGCATGCTTTTCGGATACGAGTAGTCTTTATACTGCATTTCTTCAGTATGTCACAATATTGATCGATAAAAATCCTCTTGGGACGACCCATACCGACCCATCCTATCTACATGCCCCAACCATCGAAGCATACCTTTCTCAAGTCTAGTCACAACATCAATTTTAAGTTAAACTTTTTCCTTATTTACGCAATTAGAATATTTTTATAACAAAATTAATTAGAAATTATACCATACCCGGTGTACATTGCAAGGCAATTGTGGCAATAAAGATTATCTTTCTTTCGTTTTTATAGATTATGTTCAAAATTTCATGTTGGAATTGAAATAAACATTTTTATTTTTATATAAAGTATTTTTATATAAAGTAAATAATACGACATATTGAATAGCAAGGACATTTATAAAATAAAAGGAATACGACTTAAATTGAATGAAAGATTGAAAAGCAAACTCAGTGCGAGGTATTTCATGTACTTTTCCGTTGGCAAATTCTTTCTGCGTCTCATAATAAAGTGGGATTCCCCCCAGGAATTCCGGAGACCGTTCGAGTTTATTCTGTGGTTTATTAGTCCACGTACCATTTCTATTGATACAGTAAAGCAGCGATAAAATGTCAAAGAAACTTACTTTTGTTAGCTTTTATTTAAAAGATATACAAAAGTTCTTTTTGCCATCTTTAGACCTAACAATAATATCGTTGCATAACACAAAACTTTATGTTAAAACACAGTTTTTTTGTATAATTTAAGACAAATTATATATCTAGTTATTAAAAAATAGACTAACATTTTTTCGTGTCCGTGTTTATGGGTCGCATGATCTTGCTGCATGTCTGGCAGACCATATCCTTATAATGTAGACTATCTATTGGTGCTTTTGATACTGGAAATCTTTAATATGTCATTTAAATGAGATATTCTGCTAAATAAAAAAAACATATCTCTCGCCTGTATTCCCCGAAGGGGTAGGCAGAGGTGCAACTAATGCACCCACATTCTGCTAAATAGTCAGTTTAAAATTCATATTTCATACTTTATAGGAATAGCATTTCATGATGCTACCTCCTTGGATTCATTGTAAAATGTAATATCGTTGCAAATGTAATCTGTGGTACGTATTCGTCTGTTGACCTCACGAGCTGCGATTTCGATTTATATGCAATAAGACGGAGGCGCTCGACAACTGAAGGCGCCGGAATCGTATCTCATACATCCACATACACTTGATATGATTCGGTTCCAAATTGATAACCTTTTTGGGGAATATAAATATTTTTTTAATTTATATTTTCACCTTATCTGGTTAAAATTAAACAAAATAAGTCGATATACAAATAAATAGAGTCACGTAATTTAAACAAATTGATCAAGATCTTATTTTAAATCTGTATGTGAATTTTCATGCCGTAAATAAAAAAACAGTTTGTTATTTTATTACAAAAAATGTATTTTAGGAATATATTTCAAATTTAGTGATTATCCATTACAAAAGAAATGTTATTAAGTTATACGTGCAGATAATATTATCTTTACAACATAGTATCGTATCTATAAACAATGAAATAAAACTTGATCAGACCAAATCCTTCCCTAGGGAATCATATTTTATCGGTGGAAGAATAACTCTCTGAACCGAAATAAATTGTTCAGCGAAATCCTTACGTATCATAAGTCATTGCCCAAATACAAAGTTTTATAACAAAAAAAAATCTAAATTAGTTTTCTTTAGTTATAATACATATATTTAGGTATATTACTAAATATTAAAAATGTATTAAAAAAACAAAATATTTATTATATTAATATTAAAATAGTCATTAAATTGAAATAATAATTTCGGAGTTCGGAATTTGTGCCCGAATGGCGATCGGATCGCCACCTATCACATCATGGGACGGGAAAACATACGGCGGAATGTGGGTGCCCCATTTGCATTTCTGCCTATCCCTACGGGAAATACATGCGTGAGGTATGTTTCATTAATTCGATTTTATTTTGGGTTATAATATAAAATACAATTTGTTTAGTAAGCTCAGTGTTTAAATTATTCGACTTAAGTTCAGAAGATGTAAAAAGACTTTACTTCTGTCTCTGAATCCGATTATAACAAAACACGCGAGGGCTTATTGTTCTCTTTTGTTTTATTCTACAATAGAATACTGTAATAAAATTTGTTAAACTTCTATACTTTTCTTTATTGCCTGTAACAAGGTATTCGAAGACGACTACTCGGTAACGCGTTTAAGTTTCATTCCGTTGTAAATCGACTTTTGTAAAAAGCAATTCTATTTTTTGCTACCTCCTATTTAAATAACAAATGCGGTAATGCAACATAACGCTGCTATATTTTGAAGTCGCCAATTGACGACATACATGAATTCACTTTCGGCACGTTGATTTGGTATGTAAAGGTATCTAAAATATTTGATTTATAGATTTTAAATCTACTTTAAAACTACCTACGTTTTGTTTTACATTACTCTGGTGAACTATTAACTTTATCTATAACATGTCGTGAAGGTCGTAGTTTTTTTGGTCTTATAAACTTCTTTATTATTGTCTAAGCGTAGAGTTATTATCATCTCGGTGTACATATAACGGTAATCTATTTTGATCAAACACCACTGACAAGTTAATCTTCACATAGATATTGCTATTGTAGAAGCGAAGAAGCGAAACTTTTTAATTGGACAAACTTGTTATCTTTTGAGCTTTGAAGAGATTATGCTGAGAATATTTCAAAGACCATCATTGCCGTTTATTATTTTATCGTTTCTGTTTTTTTTTTATTAACAATTCCCTTAGATTTAATCAATAAGAGAAATATTTTTTTTTAAATGATAATAGACAAAAAAATACAAAGCATTCAGACCTCATGAATCAACGAGTCAAGAATTGGATAATATTAAATAATTATTGAAAATTAATCAGAGTAAATATCTAAGGGGTTAAATCGCGTGTTAATGTCTCTAATCTTTCAATAGTATACTTCTCAACTAATTGAGAAGTTCAACAGAACTATAATTGAAGAGATTTATACTCAACCGAAGATTTCACAAACCGTCTTATAACTTTATAGTACTTCTGACGACAACATTCTTGAGACTACGAGTATAAACTAATTACACGGAAGCTCGGTAGAAATGTTTGAATATGTAGGATTGAAACTCAAAGTTAATGTACTGCAATTAAACAAATTTTATTAGTAAAGTGTATAAATAATACCAATTATAAACGGAAGCAAGAGTTACGTGAAAAAAAAAGAAAAATAAACCGTGATTAGTGATATTGTTAATCTTTTGTCATCGAATCATTATGTAGTACCAATAAGAGTACCAAAAAGATCTTAGTTAATAAATAATATTAAACATAAAGATTAAAAAAACACAGATTAAAATTTAATAGAAAATTTTATTCATTCGTTACTGAAGGTTTTTTTTAACTTTGATTAAAAAATTACTTATAAAAATAACAACATTAGGTATCTAGGCATACAATTCTAGGGAATATAAAACGAATATTCTCGACCACAAGAACGTGAGAAAGATATTTTTATATCAAGAGAAATACGCTTATGAAAAGAGCAAATCTCACGACCACGCCGTCACTCTGAACATGTATATTTGAGTAACAGAATTCCATTCTTGTATTGTTATTCACAGTATATTCTTGCGTAGAAAACCTTTTTGTTTTTCTTGTCTTAAATCTAAAAATCTTTAACTAAACTATAGCTTATTACATTTTAGTTCAAGAACAAACTTCTAAAGAAACTAAAAAAATGTTAACATTAAAAAATATGTTAAAATATTATTTTTCAAATATAACATCTTTCCATTCGCTTTTTTGTAATCTGTGGCAGTAATTTCAAGTGAGAAGAGACGGAAATATATATTACAAACGAAAATTCTTTCTCAATTTTAACGTAGAATGTATTAACATTGTACCGAAATAAAAAACGAAATAATTTCCTCGAACAAGAAGTCTTTAATTTTGTCTAAAAAGCTTTCCAATTTATTTTTATTGTGTTGTTGTCACTTCCTCAATTCTTCGCCATTCCTTGCGCGACTTATTTGAAAAACTTCTCTTAATTTCCTTTGATGAACAAAACGTCTTTTTAGAGTTCATTATTCTATTATAATACTTTTTTCTTTAAAGACAACTTTTATAATATAGTAAAGATATTAATTTGAACTGTATGAACCCATTTATAACAGAATGGAAAGTTGATAAAATAATTGAACATAAATTTTGGATTATTACATTTAATTGGTATTATATTTAAATGGAAAGGACACATAGAAATATTTAATTCCTGACAACTTACTAGAAATAAAACTATCTGCATGGTATTATTCCGTAAGGAGTACTTCCTTGTTATAGACACATGCCTGCAAAAGCTGTTTACTTTCTGGTTTTCTTTTTAGAAGGACATTTAAATAAAGCGATGTGAAACATTTTTGCAAATTTTTTTGTAATAATAAACTAATTAAAATATGTTATGTTAGTTTTTTTTGGTTGAGAATAGAGGCGTGAGGTATTTTTTAAAATAAAAGTACTAACACGAAAATCATCGAACCAAGCCGTCGGGAATCGAACCCATTATCCTCAGGTCATTATTAATAGGCCATGCCACTCATTCGTGATTCCTTTCTCTTGTTACACGGCTCGATTTAAAGGACACGTTAAATATAAAATAAAATTAAACGCTATACAAAACCGTACTTTAAATTTCACTTTGATGTCCTGAAGTGCTTTCTAAATGAGCTTAATTGCTCTACAGTCAAATTGTTCATGTTAATATTGCGTTACTATTTTTTTATTTTTTAGATCGCTTTGAAAAGTAATTTTACTTAAAGGTATTTATTTATTTTATAAGTTTTTAGCTTCTATAAGGACACCTTTGTCTGGCATTGCAACCAAAAATATTATTAATGATTGGGTTTTTTTTAGGTTTGAACGCATAGAATATTGACGTTACGATAGCTTACTTTAAAGTTTTTTTTTATTTCATATTCTCTAGAGAGTTTAAAGTATTGAGTTACTCCAATATATTACTATTATATAAATTTAAATTTGCTAAAAAAATTGGGTATGATATAAATTGACGTCTGATCAACATATGTTTCAAAATGTCTTAAGTACGATCTTTTTCATGATCTTTGGAGGACCTACGTATGACCAGCGGTTAACATCAAGCTAATGTGATTACAATGACATAATAACGATTCTTGTCTCATTATTTCCAATGTATTTTAGAATTGGAATCGGGATGTTCCAATGTCCAAATTTTACTAGAACATTCCATAACAATCCAAATCAATAATTCTACATGTTACGTGTTTAGTTTTTGCTCTATGCCCGTCATTGTATTACATTGTCATGGACACGTCAAGCGTGATGACCGGTTGAAAATTAATTGACAAAGGGCTCTCAAACTTTAAGCCGTCCTTTTACGTCACACACAGCGTGAAGCGGGTGTTTTGTTTTGTGAGACCCACTTTTTATTAAATAAAAGGGGTGCCGTCGGAATAATTTCAATTATTGTTCAATATATGAAAATGCTTACTATTTTTTCAGCAATTTTAGGTACAGAAAAATGAATATTACGGACATAATAAATATAAAATATTATGAAGCAGATCTTAGTCAAAGATTTATAACCTAAAATATATCAAATTTTTGAACATAATAAACTTTACCTCTTCGCTATGTCAAATTAATACTAATCTAAAACTTGAAGTTATTTGAAAATTATTTAAATATTACGCATTTACAGTTTATAATTTATCTCCGTCAATGTCACGAAGTTGTAATTCCGCTGACTCATTGAAAGTCTCTACAACTTAATCACTTTACTAAATCTAAGTCAACTTTAGGATAAGAACAATGAATAACAATGTTCACGATCTCTTCACGTAACTCTAAAATTATTTTACTACTGATCCCGTCATCATTAATATACGTATAATTTCAAACTTAAATCTGATTTGATATTTTAGGGATATTTGTCACAAATAGCTACTGACCTTTCGATCGATAATCGTTCAGTGATGTAATAAGGGTTTATACTGATTTCGAAGCGCCGTAACGTTTTCATAGCATTTTACGAGTGTGCCGCAGGAACGACAGTACCACTTTACAGCTGTGAAATTATTGTTCAATAGACCCTTTTACTCGTTCGCTGAGGTCCTTTACTCAACTATTGAGAAATGTATAAACCAAGTATAATACTATTTTTCAATAGAAGGAGATATTTGAATGCCGTAATATTCTATACACAAAATAGTCTTAAAAACAACGCCGAAGAAATTTCTACCCTAGACTTTATTACCACAGTGTAAGTGCCGATTTTATTTCCTAATTTTGAACTAAATTATTAAATGTGTTGTCGTTCTTGTGGTATAAATAGAGCATTACGTTCTAGAATGTTCTCCCAAAAACATATTTGAAAAATATACAAGCTCGAATTATTTTTATTTTTGAATGTTGCCTCTATGAATGGTGTGATAAGGAAATTTTGTAATTTCCTCTATTACATTTATTATATTTTTATCTCTTTGCTATATTATGCTTTCAAAGTATATGAGCGTTCCCGTTAGATGCAGTTTGCGTCCATTTAAATGCATGACTTTGGTTAAACAAAGCCAATGTTTTGATTTGATAGCCTTTCTCAAATAGTTTTCCAAGCTTGATCTACAAAACAAATCGCAGTTACCAGAGGAACTTTAACTCGACAACTTGTGCAATATATTGCAAAAGAACAACGATGCAATCCCGTCGCTGTTCAACTCTTAAGCTCGTTTTGAACCCACTGCAATCTTTATAGTATTGACGACAAATAGACAAAGTTTCACGAGGAAATTGTACACAAACAAGGAAATTTATCAAATATATGAATACGCACAAAATTGTTTTTAATACATAGACTACATAAAATGGATGCAAGAAATCTCAACTCGTAAGTGAACTGAACATTTATGCAAGGTTGGTTTGGCAAATGAAGATTATGTAAATAGATTATTTAAACTAACTACATACTTTTCAAAGCAAAGAGGTGAGCCACAGACCTCTTTTACCACAGTTAGTAATCCCTCTTTTCATTGTCCTAGGGTCCCAACTCCTCGCGGCTCTGTGTCTAGCAGCAGCACTATAAGTGCTGGCTCGAGACTCGCTCGCCTGCTGACTCAAGGCGTGCGGGGAACCCCTGAAGAGATCACTGCTGACGCTCCGCGCAGACTGAGCTGGGAACGGTGCGTAATTATTTTATTTTAAAACAATTATTTTAAATGAGAAAAATTATTACATGAAAAAAGATTATTTGTATATACATTATTGAAGATTATTTAAAAAAGAATCTATCCGTAACAGACTGCAGCACAAATTACTCAATGAACTGAAGCTTAGTTACGTTAAATTAATTGTAAGCGTTTTAAGGCATAAGTATAAATAAAATAAATTGAAATATTAAAATGAAAAATATTTACGGAAGGAACATATTTGTGCAAAAAAGAACAATTGCTGTTTACATATACACTTAAACCGTCACATTTGTTAAAGTTTAATATTTCGGACGAAAAATCTGGACAGATTTTTAATTTCCGCCCAAAACAAAGCCATATTCACACTAAAAGCACTAAACCGTAGCGGCTTTTGCGCTTTCTAACTACGAGAGTCTACGCCGTAGCAAATGGACAACAATTTATCTGTAAAGATGTATTTGCAGCAAACATTTATTTTTCTTTGTAAATGCTGTTGTGACTGAGTGCACTGTAAACCACACTACATGTTTCTAGAGTATTTTCTTTGCTCTTTTCGTTTCTGTGTTCTCGAAAATTACAACAGCTGTAATATTCTTAATGTTTTTTTCCAACGTTAATTATTTCAGAAATAATATATTATTACTACGATTAAGAAATGATCATGTCGTGGTTGAACTGGGTAAATTCTGAACCTACGGATTTGATAACAGGTTGTCAAATATCTCCCTTCCGCTTTTTTGCTCTTTATTCAATGCTTTATAAAAAGTGTTACAGTGA
>JAABKM020000002.1:1379004-1390090 GCA_016277805.2 Papilio aristodemus | reverse complement strand
CTGTAGCGCTTTGTACATAGCCGCGAAATTCAAAAGACAAAAAGGCGGAAGGGAGATATTTGACAACCTATTATTAACATGTTTTACGCCATTAAACAGATACAGTACTCAAAAGAACGCAAACTATCTTTTAAATATTATTATTAAACTTTTTAATTCAACAATGACACCTGGCACCAGTAGCAAGTAATAGTAATGCGAGAAATTCCGGCCTTTTAAATACTTTAATTCCTTAAATTGTATCTTCGCTGAAATAATTTTGCAATGAACTTGATTGTTTTTAAATTATATTTATTTGTTCCTTGGCTTTTTAAACGTAACACGACGTCTTAAATTTTGTATCTCATTTGTACCACAAATGAGAGGTGACATTACCATACAAGTATTATAATTCATAATTGACAGAATATGGCCGCGACACGGGCCACAAATCCGTATAACGACTGCATGACATTTTCGTTCCGCAGATCGCTCCGAGTCGTGTAGTATTAGACCTGCGAGAAAATGGTAATTATTCATCACTTCTCAGTCTATCCACTTTAAAAAAGACGTCATTGCATTAATTTTGACTTCCATGTAATTTTATTAATATTCTACAAGTTGTAGACTTGTTTTACAAACTTCAAGCCACTAAGTTAATCTACTCATCCAGTCTCACTTGTGGCGAACTTTCAAAACTTGTTCAAAAGCACTTCCCTAAAGGAAGTATCCGTCATAAGTTTTAAGAGGTCATGAATTAATCTGCGGGCAAGATGCCCTTGAATTTGTATGAACATTGCATCATTTTAATGCCCATGTTTGCTTACAATTTCACAATACAATATTTAAATGAGTGAATTCTAAGGTTCGAACTCGAGCTATATTGAATTAAATTTTATCGTAATTGTTTCCGATGTATGATGCCTGGCCTTTTGTCGAATGATCAATTAATGTTAAGTATTGCATTAAATCAAATTTCAATTAAGCGATGTAAGATTATTAATAATAAGTAAAAGAATCGGTCATAAAATCATCGCCAAGATTACTAATTAAGTGTTACGACAGCTTTTATTTAATTTACAATTTCTCTTGCAAGTTAACCTGTAAGAAAATTAATAAATTATTGCTTGTCTTTCTTACTTTTGATTAAAATTAAACTTTGAGCTTAAATGAGCTTAATTTACAAAAGAGCTTTGTTTCCTTTAACTTCGCCATAAAATTGACTAAAGATTGATGAAGCTCGGAAAGCAATAATTTAAGATGAGTTAACGAAAAATAACCATTAATTAATCTAAAACATGTTGAACTTTAGTAATATACAAAAACAAGAATATATGTTTTTTGTTATTTATATAATGGTTATATAATTCGTAGTAAAACATCTCGTAGCACTAGCATCAGGCGAGCACAAAGAGAGCAAAGCTTTGAGGCAAACAATTACTCACTCTCCTTTGAGCATGACATTTGAGCAAAGTGCATCTGAGGTGTGTTTGTTTATATTTATTTGCACTTTGCACCAACTTAATTTGATTTGATTGCTAAATTTAACTATGGTACATATGTAGTTTTTATTAGACAATACAATATTACAACGCTCATTTAGTATCGATCCAAAACTTGTAAGCAAATGGCTATCGAGTAATTAAGTGGCCACTAAAATTCCGCAAGTACCATAAAGATTTCAATTTATTTGCTTTTTTTATTTTTTGCTAAAATATTTTGATAGGAGGAGATTACGTGTAAGAACTAGGATTTAGGCTCTGCATACTTCACAAACCAGGTTAAATTTATTTACTACACATCGATATTTTGTAAGACCAACAACATGGTTTTTTTATGACTCGTATGAAGCCCTATCTCTCAAAATTTACCGATGAAAACATTTCGTATTTATTTACGAAATTTGCGCGAATTCTCAGAACTACGTGACATGAAATTCAGTAAAGGAAATGCCTTAAATCGACGCCGCTAAAGATTTCCCGTCACGCCCGCCGCCAACAGCGATCGGGAGTTCTAATTAAATGTACGCCAACTTCAAATTAAGATTGAAGTATTGAGCTTCTATTAATTGATGACCTACTTTTTATAAATATTCAAATTCATAAATATTAACCAATTTAATATTGTTAATCAAATTATTTTAAATTATTAAAACAAAAAATCAAATAGAGTAATTAAACCATTTAAATATGTAGGGAATTTTAGTGAACCACTGATTTAGGGCCGTTTTCTTTGATGTTAGATTAAAAAAAATTATTAAGACTTTAAAAATATAATTAAAAGTACAGTGCCCATGCTAAAGTAATGTAAGCGCGACGTGACTGTTAATTCTGTCGCGGTGTTTAGGAACAGCTTGAGGCTTGAATAATCAAGGAACACCTGCAACTTTCTCTCTACCTCACCCTTGTATCTTAAGACGAACGGATTTACATAACGATCGGTATAAAACTTTGAGACAATTCCTTAGCTTTCTTGAAGCTCCAGTTGGTGAGCTTATAATTTTTATACTACGTCGACTTTGTTATATAGGTAAGCATAAGAAAAAAGTATAGAATGTAAATTAATTGCGATCCATATTGACGTGGAAAGTTTTTTATTTTTATAGGAAAACAGTGCTCGTTTTTTTTTATCAAAAATGGATCACCGATGAGTTTTAAGATGGTGATATCTTCCATGTAGATCTAATTGATGTAAATATCTAGGGATTCAGTGCTGACTTATTATCAATTCCTTTAGAGCTAAGTTAAGTTTGCAAGTTCAAATTTGGTACGTTTACAGTCAGGATCCCTGTCTCAGACGTGTGCCGGGAACATTCATTTACGGAATCACGAGTTTACATTTTCATGGGTGTGTTTACTTAATGATTATGTAACTTTCATTTAGTAAGGTAAAATATGTCTTTAAAATTAGACAACAAAATTACGAATGTTTTTATAGTAAACCATATAAACGGATTACGAAAGATAGAGAAATATTAGCCTTTATCTGTTTTGTTTTTAAATCCTTTAATTTAGTACACAAAAAAAAACAAATTTTGTCTCAGTTTAAATGAGCAAAGGTAACATTCGATATTAGGCTTACCCATGGTTGCAAAATATTTTTTTCGTACCGCTCTTTATTGATTCCACATAACTCCTCTTTATCCACCAGAATATTATGTTTGAATAACATCGTTTTTGTAAAAGCTTTTGTTTACTAATGGAATGCCTAAATGCTCATAAAAGCCAGTCTTTATTGATTATAAACTATTTGAACAGGTTTTTCTAGCAAACTACTCTTTATATCCCTTCATCTAATGAAAAAAGAAACGAACACAAAGTGATGAGGTAATTTTCTATTGCAAAAGTGGAACTATTGGGTCGGTAGAAAGGAATCTTCGATTAAATTTTTGAATATTTGGGAATTAAGAAGTAAGAGAAGTATAGAAGAACCGAGTCGAATGGTCATCTATATTCTATGTAACCCATCATAATCATCAGCCAACATCACGTCCACTGCTGGACATAAGCTTTCCCATTGCCTTCCACACTTCCAAAGTAGAGGAATTGTTATTGTTCTTATGAGGTCACCAATTAATATAGAAGGAGGACGCCACACACTGTTCCCTAATAATGATACTTACATTGTTAATAGATGATTTTTTTAGCGCTGTCATCCATAGCAACAGTCATTCACTCTTTATTTAAAATTATTGCTACAAAAATATTGTTTTTGTTGGGTTCCTGTATTGGACTGTTTAGTATCAGAGCCTCTTACTGATTGCTACTTGACGTATTTCTTATTCTGTTAGTTCAAAGCTACACAATTTAAATGCAAATCACGTACGTTAGCCTCGCGCCGCATCACTGATCCTTCTAGCATAAATTACCAACTAAACTCTTAAACTATGCCATGTCATAAATTATCTTTTGTGTTGATTAAATTAATAAACTAATTATTACTATGATTTTATAAGAAATAAAATTAGATAAATTATATCATAGATGGCGATAGGTTTGTTACCTATCACATCATGGGACGGAAAAATATACAGCGAAATGTGGGTGCGCTATATGTACCTCTGCCTACCCCTTTGAGGAATACAAGTGAGACATGAAATAAGACTGCCTTGATGACGCGTTATATTTCGTCATGGCTTCATTGCCGAGTTCAAAGTTGTTTTATAAGTTATTTTCTCTACTTAGTCTGATGACAAGGTATGGTCGATGGAATTAGCTGATAGAAATTACGATTAATTAAATCAGATATATCATTAAGTAAATAATACCAAAAATAAACTATAATGTAAAATAAATTTGAATAAAATCTGTACAAAAGTAATTGGTATCAGACGCTGTATTGTGCGTCACAGGTGTTGGCAACACTCTCGCCGATTTATCTGCTCGTACGAACCAAACTAACAAACAAAATAATAACAAAAATAAACACAGGTCTATCACAAAATATTCACACATTTATCGAATGTAAAGTTTTTGTTTCCTATAATATGTACATATTTCTGCAATATATAATATTAATAAATATATGTACACGCACGTAACCCAAAGGGGAAGGTAGAAATCTACTAATTTGATTAAAACAAATAGTTACAATATAAACCAGTTTCCTGATACAAATTGCGTTTTTGAAGCGAAACGTGATTTGATATTTGTTGGAGTGTGTAATTCGAATCGACGCAATTTGACGGCCGCGTTCAATTTTTGTTTCACTGTCCTGCCGCTGTGGATATGTTTTTTTTTTACATTACATTCTATAAACAATTTTATGTGACCGGAATGAAGATTAATTCATTATTTATCAATTATCAACATGTTCAGTCTCTTTAAAAATTAAAAATATACAAATGTAGAGATCACTTAGCATTGAACAAATATGAACCAAAAAGATATTTGCTAGATTCATCTATTCCGTTTTTCAGTTTTACAACAATAAAAAGTTAAACCAAATATAAAAATACATATTTAAATTGCGCAGGAAAGTTCTTCAATGTTTTAATTACCAACAGTGCGTGAAGTGCGCGCGAGTGTCAAATGGTGTAAAACAAATTTAATACCTCGACGCTCACATCGCATCGAATCCCGCCGGAAATCATTCGTCATCTTCAAAATGTTGTTACGAAACGTTATTATACATGCGATTTTATAGATTTGTGTAATATTTATATCGTAAATGTCAATCTTAAAATGTTGGAATTTGTCCGAATCAGCTTCTTCTCACTTTCGAAACGATCACAATTTGTTGTTTAGTTTTAGATGAGCTTTACTGGCTTCAATACGTGATATATTTAGGGTTATTATATTGAAAAAAATTCTTAAAGAATTTTTACATGATACGAAACTTCGTAGAAACACACACCGTATACTGTAAATCAGAAAAAAATGGTATCAACTTTGATATAACAAAACAATGTTTCTATTAAATCCTATTTACATTTAATTGCTCGAGGCTTTACTTTCTTCAAAACATTCCGCAAACAGACCCAGTTTTAATTAAATTAATGTTGCAAAATTAAAATATTTGTTCCTGACATTCCATTAAAAAATATGTCTCTGGAACAGCGTTATTTTTATGACCAGAAAAATATTTTCCTTCTGAATCTCAGTGTTACATATAATTTAATATTTCTATGGATATGCAATAATGGAAAACAGAATTTAATTCAAAAATAGGCCTGCGTCAAAGGAATATTTGTGTTATTACAAGTTTAAATGACATTTAAAGAAGTCAAATTTCAACTTTATATAATTTATCAGTCGTCCAATACAATTAGCATACTTATGTTAGTTTAATATGCATGAATGTTGTATATTAAAAAAATATAGTGGATATTTTTCATATAAAACTTAAACGGACAAATCGATAGAAGAAAACGCTCCACTTCCTTACTTTTCGTCGCAACTTGAAAGGACATTAGTTTTCCATTGCGTAATAATGTTGGTAATAAACAACGTCCTCGCAATAAACGTCTTAGGAACAAGCTAAGTAAAAATGATAGCGCACTTTATTGGTATTCTCTGATAAGTTATTTACAAAATTTATTGAATTTAAATTACTGGGTTAGAATGATAGTAAGCTCGGCTCAAAACAGATTAAAGCAATGTTTATGTTTCTTTTTATTATTATTAAATATTTCTCGTAATCAAACATATATTCGGTAGAAGGAATGGCGTCAGACGACCTGTCATAACTGATATGATCACTGAGTATATTATAGGCATGTAAGCGATCACTAAGTATATGACATATTATAACTCGAGTGTACTTCATTTACGTTCACTTTTATGGCAATTACTGGATTTCTCACTTAATGTACAATTATTTGACAGTAAAGTGTATTGACTTCACAGTGTATCAGAGCGGCAGCACGAATAGGCCGACAGTACCACGACCACGATAACTCGTTAATATAATACGTTGCGTATTCTGTTTGAGTCTATACGACTAGAGCGCCTAGAGGATAAATATAAGAAAGTTTTTAGTTCGATTAAAATGCAAATAGGGCGGTAAACAGCGAGCAGGCGACGTCACGCGACCCGCGCCTCCCCGGGGGATGATGAGATAAATACGCCACGCTCTGTTGTCAGATTTAAAACAGAAATATACAAGTCGTAAAACAAAATTATATCCGTACATACGATTTTCAAAATGTTTGTGGTTTTAACAAATTAGAAAGTAATTTTACTCTAACTATCAAACATACGGTTTCGCTTGGGTAGATAGATATAAATTAAATAGTCGATTATATTGTAAAATCGAAGTATTTTAAAAATCAATTCGACAAAAATATTTTCTCTTTGTAACGTAAGTATATTTATTTAAAGTATTTTTAATCATTATTTATTTTCATTAAAGTTAAATCTTGTTTATTTTATAGACGCGACTCAGCGGGTCAACTGCCGAGATCGGCCAGCATAGATTCCGTAGTGGAGGCGGCGATCTGCGCGCGCCACTCGGAGCCCAGCCAGCCTACCCTACAGCTACCGGCGAGAGCTGACAGGGCGCTGAGCCTGGTCTCCCCAGCGGTGGGCAGGAGAGCCAAGAGTCAGAGGGGACAAGCAGGTAAGTGTAGTCCATAAAGTTCATTTTAATATTGATACCATTTAATGCACAATTCCTTTGCAGATTTAAATTTTTTATATTTAGAACATTGGTTGAAAAATTGACACAAACAAAATATATTTTGAATACGTATTTCGGCCGACACTGACCCTCGTCACTATCGAGCGACAAGCTTTTTAATACGAAAGAACCATCTACTAAGCATTTCATGGACTTATTTCGAAAGAAAAAACAGTTCTTAACTAAGTTTGATGAAAGAGATTTCGAGTATGAAATTAAGTTAAAAAAAGCATTAAAATTAATCTTGATTAGATAAGCATTCAAATACAGGTTGCATTTACATATGTCACGTTCCTGGCACACCTCTCTCGTACTACTAAAATAAATTAAAGGAATTTAATCAGATACTTCGCCATCTATATTTTTAGGGTTTTTGCATACTAAGACTAGTAGGTATAGCAATCTAGTGAAACCACTAGATCTAAGACTAATGCTGCACCAAGTATTGTAATTCAAAATAGTAGCTAAAGCTATGTTATGAAGTGCTCTTATTGGAATAAAAACTAGCTCTGCGCTAAAGAATCTTTGCGCGACTGTACAATGTCAATGTGTTTATAGACATCGCTGAAGGTCTTTATATTTCTGTCAAGGGTAACAATGCATTTGCATTTTCATCTGCATTTATATACGCAGGGTTTGTATAATTTCTTTGTTGTCTGTTGTGAAAAAAAATGTGACTAAAATGCACGCACGGACTTGCACTCTTTGACACTCACACCTTAGGAATTTCTTTTAAAGACACGTACTCAGTACCTTTAGGAGACGAAGGAGAGTAAGAGAAAAGTAGTAAGAGAAAGATTTCACACAGTTATTCATTGAATTTCATAAAAACCATTTTACTTTTCTTTTTTTTCTACATTTTGTTTAACAGATAATAAAATTACTAAATAAAAAGAAAAATAAAGTATCTGCATATTCAATGTCATTAAAATTATATTTGAATAATCCTCTCGACTCGGTAACGATATCTTGTTACAGTTAAAATAAGTGGTTATTTTGTCCGCTACGGCGTAGCATTGAAGGACTTCGTAGACGTATTTTTTGCAAGTATAACTTCTGACAGAAAAGTACGTAGTTGTTTGTTTTTTGTGTTTGTTCTAGACTTGTGTATGTACCTCAGGCCTGACATTTAAAGAAGCTTACAAGTTTACGTTGACATATCTTATATGTGATAAAGTGGTAAATATAGTGTTTAATAATCTCATTAGCGATATTTTAAAATTTTTCACAAAATCGTGAATTTAAATTCAACGTTTCCAATTCAACGCGTTTTTTCTTGATAGTTTATAATCTATTGCTAGTGTGACTATAAAATAATATGTTCACAATGTTACGGTGCTGTATACTGTATAATTTATAAGGCGATTATATAATTTATTATCTGTATAAAAAAGAAAGGCGAAAGAAAGATTCTAGAACGCCTTGTCAGTCAAATATCAAGGTTACGGGGTCGGAAAATTTGTGCTGACACTTTTTCAAGGCAATTTGTAATTTCGGTAGACTCGAATCTTTCTTAGATAAAATTATCAAAGGTCAATAATTATATTGCAAAAGCTAAGTTAGAAAGACCTTATAAGACATAATTTTGAATTATGTAATCTTTCTTTAATTCACACACAATAATAAGTCGACCATGTTGCTGACGGTACAATAAACTATAAGGAATTCCACCAGAACATATAGTATATCTTGAAGAAATTAATAGCTGAGATAAACACGCTATTTTAAACTGAACATGTCTGTATACGATCGTAAGCTAGCAATAAATAACTTTAATTTACTGCAACATGATTAAATTTCCATTTAAAATGAAGGCTATAATAATGGTTCGTGAAAATACAACCTTCTCGCTTTGATATGGTAATAGCTTAATAAGAATATAACTTACAATAGAACCTGACTCATTACTCTGCAAAGAAACTTGCAATTAGAATTAAGTTCTTATGTTTTTATATAATTCCACTCAACTATTATTTAAATTAAAAAATAAGTTTATTCCGAAGTTTATTTATAATAGCAACATTTGTATTTAAAATTAAATCAATTTAGATATTTGCCCGTTATCAAGTTAGCTACGTGAATATACAGGAAGGGCTACAGTAACGTGGTAGGCCTTAAATCTTAAGAATATTATTTAGAAATATTTTTCCGCTTCAGTTAGGTAAATAGATAAATGAAATTGCTTGGAAGGATTCTAGTGTAAAGTGGCCCATGTATTTTTAAATTAAACACACATTTAAATGGACTTCAGAATAGATGGCAGGCAATATCCGTAATAATTTTGTACTATACAAATGTTCAATTATAAATTTGAGACCACTGAATATATAATAACTAAGTTTCGCAGCGAATGAGCTACTCGATTCTCTAATTAACTAACTAATTTAGTTTCCATTGATATTTCATTAAAGCGTTATGCCACAAAATTGGCACCTCCGACTAAAAGCGAGTATAATATAAAATGATATACATATGCTCACGCACTTATATCTGAGACAGACAGGCAGATATTACAGATTTCTGTTTATCACTGGCTTTTCTCTCGCTACGGGTCCTCCTTATGACATGTTGACTTAATTATTAGAAATAAATTCAAAGCTACACATCGGATAACTCGAAATTTGACTAAAATATTGAATAAGCAATCTAAGGAGCGGAGTCAACGTGATTCTTTAATGGAATTTTTCAATATTTGTTTAGGAAATTTCGATCGCAGTGAAATTTCGTTTACATTTAGTAATAAGATTTTTTTAGTCTGTGCAAAATATTTTATTCCGAAATAGTATGTTGTTATCTAATTTTCTGATTGATTTTCAAAACAAGACACTATAATTAACTTTTTAAACGTCCCAATAACAATAGAATGTAAATATGTCCCTAAAATATCGTCTTAAAATCAAAAATGAAAAGGAAACTTTAGAATGTTTTACAGTTACTGCGGCTGTTGAAAACTGGCAAATTTTAAAACTGTCAGCGGCTTGCAAATGGAACAAATCGAGTTGGCACTTAGAGCAAAATGGACTCATTTCCCGTACCATATGGATCGGTGCAAGTATCGTGCAAGTAGAAAGACTAGTCATATATTTTGACTACAAGTGCCTGATTGAGAGGAAACCGTATTAAATTCAATTACTCAGTAGCACCACCGATATGTATACGATAAAGTTTTGGTAAAATTCATTAGCCTTAAGTATTAAACTATGACCAAAGAGAAGATAGAGTACAGAATGTAAATTTACACCATAGACACTAAACGGATGATATAAATTTGCTACACCTAATATTCCAAATCAATAACAAATTAACTTAAACAGTAAAATTTAACTTTGTTTATTCCTATATAGACATAGACACTAGCTGTGCCTTTCATTTTCATGTTCAGTTATTAAATAAGCTAATATAATTGGTAGTTCCTTAAATTAGTGCGTTCTAACACTGTCTTCTACCTTATTATATTAATATTCATATTAATTCGCCTCCTATATGCTTATATTTTGAAAGTTAGCAACTGCCTTCAACCAATATCAAATATATACGTAAATAATGAAAGAAAAACGTTTCTCTGATTAATGATTTGCCGAATCCTTGGTAATTCGATAATTTAGGTGTAAGGCAACACTGTGACGTTTATTATCTCATTCCTTTAATATTTGTTGACTAATGACCAGAGTAAGCTGAGAATAATGTCTTAGAGGAAATGTTTAGAGAATTTTTTTTTTGTATCCGTCTTCATGGAAAAACGACAAAGCTTTCAAGATAAAACAAAGATTTAATAATATATATTTATTGTCTTTTGAATTTCGCGGCTATGTACAAAGCGCTACAGAGCACGTATCTGGCAATACTATACATAATTTGAAAGGTCTTGACATAACCTACAAAACGACGCTATGCACGATTAGTTTGGATATTGGACGTGTAAACATGGAGTTCACTAACGCCGAAATTCGCGCTATTTTAAAGTTTTCCTTCGTTAAAGGCAAATCCG
>JAABKM020000002.1:681416-702865 GCA_016277805.2 Papilio aristodemus | reverse complement strand
CTTTATAGGCTATTTTGTATTGATGCAAAAAACAGGAATATTAACATGGTAATAAAAAAAAGAAAACGATATTCTAAATAATATATTGTTCATAATTTATGATATATCACATTTTGTCTTAATAACCTAGATATATGTATACTCTTACAATAGATTTACGTTGTACATTGAGTTAGTTCGTTAAACTTTGACTGCACATTTCAGTGCAGTTTCTATAATCTCATTTCTTCTTAATTATATTTTCCTTATACTAATCAGTTGCATAGGCATATGTTGAGACGTAAAACACTCCCGTCGCGTTGCCGGGATTCGAATATCCCGCTATTGTGACTTGATTCGCGGCGCATTTACCTTTAGAGAAATCTTTGTAGGAATCACAGGCCCAAGCCAAATACCAACCCGGATGATGGACCGTCTCCGACCAGAACTTAACGCACGCTTTATGACTGCACTTGGCTGCCTCTGATTCGCCGTAAGCGGGTATATAGCCTTCATGGCATTCTGGTTGTTTTCTACCTTTGTTGAAGAAGAAATCAATGTCCGCTAGAACAGCAGTGGTTCCTAAACCACCAGCGTTGCAATGGTACACTTCAACATACTGCGCAACACCCGATCTGATTTGATTGTCAATTAAACTATTCGAGAAGCAAGGGCCGGCTGGATCTATGCCGGTGATCCTCCATATCTTTTCTGATGTTTTGTTGATATAAGTAGAACCGGTATACCCGAGCATCTGAGCACCTAAGCTGTGTCCAATGCAATGTATATTGCTCGAAGGATACCCTTTACTGTGAAGATCTGCGAGGAACATCCCCAATCTTTTCCCTATAGATGGGGCGAATGTTACAGATTTCTCATAGACCTCCCTCCGTCCTCCAGGTTTGGACGTGTATACGGAATGATCTATTATAATAAGGTATGTATTTGGTACATCTTTGAATGTCTGTCGTATAGTTTCTTGAGTGTTTTTATAAATATTAGATTTGTATCCGGGAACGAAGAATATTAGTTTTCTAGTGATGTCCAAGCTGTAAAGATTAGTCAGTCCATCGATAGCTTTGTCTATTTCGAATGTGGCGTTGAAGTTGTTTTTGAAATCATAGAAGTAGACATCGACCCTGCTTACATCGTACATCGCAGTTTGGTTGATATCACCTGCACAATAGAGAAATTAATTAAATCGAACGCCTTGAAAAAGTAATGTTTAATATTCAGATTTATTTAAAGGTACATGAACTTGTATCAATTTTGTTATTTTTTTTTAATTTTGATTTAATAACGATTATTTTTGATTTAAGACGACAAAAATTATCCCAAGTTCTTTGTAGGTCAAGTCTTCCCCTGACACATCAGACGGAAAAACATACGGCGAAAAGTGGATTTACTAGTCGGTTGGTTTACTAGTACAATACTTAGATTACTTAATACTTAGTTCCTATTTAGTAGAATAATAATAAAATAGTACATAAAACGGAGAACTTAATCATGAAAGGCTTCATTTAAACTTGAAAGTTACATCCATATTATTTGTATAATAACTTATAATGAACAGCGCCCTTGATGATCTTAATTATTTTATCAATATAAATTTTTTATTATTAAAAATATCTCCCAAGTCAAAACTACATCATATATCAAATAACATTGGATCAACACCAGATGTGAAATGGAGTAAATCTACTTAAGAATTATCAAACATTTCAACGATTTATAAACACGGTCCTTGGATTTCAGTTGGTTAAATAATCTTGCAAACACCGACTTATTCAATACAAACCACAAAAACAAACACGTCTATTTCAAAAACTATTTCTCACGCCTGTTAACCAGAAGAAACAATATTATAGATTGTCATTTATCGTGATCCAATTACACTTTTACCTACTTCTACATAGATATACCTGCGCATACACTGTTATCGCTGTTAAGTTCTTTTGACATGATCAGCCAATATATCCTATCCCTTAGCAACATAAATCGACCCATGTAAAGGAAAGAGTTACATGTACATTACGGATGTAACTCTTTTCTTCGCATGGGTCGATATATGTTATGCACATATGTCTACCAGCGTTCATCTGTATTCGTATCGTATTTTTATATTTTCTTTAGAACAAAATTGGAGCATATTGGAGCATTGATAACAAAATAAATTAATCCATCTAAAACAACATTTTTGTATACTACATTTTCAGACCTCAATAGCTCAACGATTGTTATGAAATTTTAAATGCATGTCTAGTGTACAGAAAACAACATAGAGTTTTATAATGTTTATCCCGAAAACTAAATTTACCGACGCGAGAGAAACCACGAGGCATAGTTAGTTAAAAAAGGCCACATGTAAACATATTTAACAGTACTGGTTAGGTCATTCAGAGCAATTCAAATGCGAGGCCTTTGTCCCTCAGCAAGTGTGCGATAAAGCAACGCATTCGAACCGTAATCAGCGACCTAACGACTTCGATTACAATTCGATGCTATCGATAAAAAATAGGTCTTCATACTTGAACTTTACATCTGCGGTTTGAAGATGAAATTTATACTGTTCCTTTACCGATAATTAGAGGGAGGAAGAAGGAAAATGGGGAAGAGACCTAATTCTAGTCCACTTCTTCTTACCTTTTTCTAATAAGAAAAGGATAATAAGGAGGATATGACAGAGGAAAGATGGATAAGAAAAGTAAATATGCTTTTTTATATTTAACCATACTTCTGTTAAAAGGTAGGAAAACACATGTGTAACTCATTTGTACTGTTCTTCATAAGTAGTACTAACGTAACTCATGTAAGACACAGGGGGAATTACTTGAAGGAGGAAAACTATAAGAATTGTCAGTGTACACTCGCACGTTGTTTCCTAATATGAATCGTACTCACGTTACACATTCGAAGGTGACTGTACGTCTGTCAGGTGTTGTATTTAAATAAAGTTATAGACTAACATTTAATTAATTTTAATGGCTATCAACTATGATTTATTAATTATAGAACCATTGAATATATTTCTTACCTACAATTTTGGATACGAGAAAATCTTAAAAAAATTAATTATCACACGTTTTAAGTGTTCCTAGAATAAAATATAACCAGCTAATTATATTCATAATCGATAAACCTCGACATGTCAAAAGAGAAACAACGATTAAGTATGTAAACAAGTCAATGACACATCTAAAACGTAATTTTTTATAACTAAGCAATTTGACTGTAACCTTAAAAGTTTTGAAGACACGTTATTAATTAAATGTACTTACAACTAATCCAATCAGAATATAGGACGGCACGGAAAGGTCCCCAATTGCAATAAACAGTTGATAAAAACACGATAGCGAGAAGTGAACGGAGAACAAACATCTTGATAATCGAGTAAACGTCCACCTTTTACAGTGACCGTGCGATGAGTGACGCTGACGAGATGGCGAATAGAAATGTCTGCGCATACGCAACTATCCGATATATCTCAATTTACGAAACTGGACAGTATGTTTGGTTACCGCGGCTTTGTTTTTATAGAATCATTTCTTCGAGTAATTTTCAAGGTTTTGGGTTCAGTATAATACAAATTATCATAAAAATATTTTTTAAATCAAATCCTAACTTATATTAGTAGATAGCAATCTATATTTTTTATGTTTTACAACCTTCTTCGTGACACGATCCGCCTTTGAATGTAAAATTATATAAAAAAAAACTTTTAACAAAATAATTCAGATGGACAGCGTCTGCTATCTCTGTCCATTTCAATTTATTTAGTAGAAACACGTAACAAGAGAAAGTATCTCGTATAAATTAAATAAGAAAATAAAAGAATCGGGTAAAATAATCCATTTACTAAGTGATAATTAAGTCGTTATCACCTCGATCCGATCTCAAAGTTTTTAATTGACTCCTCGCGCCCTGTCCACTGCGCCACTCCTCTCCGTCGGTTATCTTGATTCGGTAAGACCGATAATTACTGCCTCGAAGAAATATTTTTCCATCAAAACCGGTGAAGTAAAATATTCGAAAACAAACATTTTATTCTACCCATTGGAAATTAAAGTGCGATTTTATAATTGGCGATAGTTTTAATCCTCGTCACATTTGGGTAAGTATTAAGTAAGTACTCAGTAAATCAGATAACGACAATTATCTGTTTAATATACACAAATTTAAAAGATTATAAGATGTTAGCTTTATTAAAGTTGATGTAATTATATAATAAATTTTGAAACACATTTTTTCCGTAATTTGAGAAGTTAAACATTTCTAATGTCTAAATTCTAACTGAAAACATTTTTTTCAAGTAGAATTTATAAGGCTGTTTTAGTATGTCTCTCTCTTGAGAGATCTTGTCCACCTTTCATATCCGCTGTACAATAAATGTTCCTGTAGCTTTCCAAGGATTAATATTATTTTACTTTCTCAAAACGTTTCAATTGTATCAATATAATAAAGATACATTTATATCTAAATAACATTTCTTTTGTTTTCTATTTATGCAATTTTATATTAATGAGATTTTTAAAAAAAAAAAACTTTGAAGATTGAATTTAAACGATAATATTCAATAAGATAGGAAGGTAACATGTCGATTGATGAGTAGTCAATAATCAGGTCAAAATCATGCCTCAGACGCGAGGAGCTTCTTGACACAAAAGAAAAACTTCGCAACACATATCTATTATTAAATAAATCACGAAGAAAAACGAAGGAAAGAAAAATATCAGAAATAGGCCGAAATGTAATTGTATGACAAAGTGTTCAGTGAAAGAAAATAATGGATAGTATTGTCGGAGAGATTGATCGCTCGAATTAGAACGTGACTTTGCTCTGCGGGATGTGTCTCCGCAAATACTACGACAAAGTCGAGCTATGTCAGATTTTGTACATCAAAATAGATGCCGTATTAAGTCTGTGATTTTAACAAACGATAAAAAAAACTTCTTTTCAAAAACAACACAGTAAAAAACGAGACTACTTGTATTAGATTAACAACATTTATTACAGTAAAACAAATTAAACTTAATTGATAATTCGCTACTGAATGACACCATATATCTCCGTAGAGGAGTAAAACAATCCCGTCACGTTACCGGTATTGGAATAACCGGCTATAGTCACATCATTCCGAGCGCAGTTCCCTTTGGAAAATTCCTTGTACGTATCACATCTCCAAGCCAAATACCAACCGGGATGATGTACTGTTTCCGCCCAGTATCTGACACAAGCTTTGTGACTACATTTCGCCGCTTCAGATGCACCGTAACCCGGTATTAAACCTTCATGACACTCCGGTTGCTTCTTTCCGTTATTGATAAAGAAATCTGTATCCGCTAACACACTGGTCGTACCCAATTCGCCGTCATTACAGTGATAGACTTCGACGTACTGAGCGGTTCCTGATCTGAGTTGATCTTCGATAAGGCTATTCGAGAAACAAGGTCCTGCCGGATCAATGCCGGTTATTCTCGAAATTTTTTCGGCCGTCAAACTCGTGTACGTCGTCCCAGCAAAACCGAGCATTTGTGCTCCTAAGCTGTGACCGACGCAATGTATTTTGTCGGACGGAAACCCCTTTTTATGGAAATCGACGAGCAACTTGCCTAATGCTCTTCCAAGATGATAAGTGTACATGACGGATCTCTCGTAGCTGTCTCGTACACCACCTTTAGAGGAAGTGTACGTTGAATGGTCTACGATAATCAGATATGTGTCAAGATCACTAAATGTCTGTCGTATTTTCTCTTCCGTCTTTTTGTTAATATTTGATTTGTATCCAGGGACAAAAAATATCAATTTCCTCTTGGCATCTAAGTGGTGATAATGAGATATTCCATCGGCGACCTTGTCGATTTTATAGCTAACGTTTAAATTGTTTTTGAAATCATAGAAATATATCATAGTGTCTTTTACGTCGAGGTCCAGCTGTTTGTTATGGTTACCTGTTGGATAGGAATACTTTAATTTAGAAAAACATTACATATTTTCCTTGTAGCCAATAAGTCACATCTTTGCATGTTTGTAAATAAAAAATAAACAACTTTTTAAGCATTTAAAAGTCGATAGCAACATAACTAATGTACTTTTTAAACAATTAAAATCCTCAAAAGAATCGAATTTAACGATACATTATATAAATCATTTATTTCATTTTCATTTCTAAATATAAACTTTTTACTTACAGGTTATCAAGTCAGAGTACAACAGTGCTTGGAAAGGCCCCCAATCACTTTGTACATTAACAAAAAACATGCAGACGACCAAATAAAACACAAACATTTTTGATAACCTCCCACACGTCAGACACTCTTGAGAGTCAATTTACAAATGTAGTTTGGGGGAACCGCATTATGAGAATTAGCACAATTTGTCATAAGTAACGCGGTAAACCAACAAATTTGAGCTCATTTTGAACAAAAATCTCAATTAAAGCATCGTCATTGTTTACCTAATAGTTTGAACTAACTATGAACTAATATCATATTAAAAAAAATAGTACTAATTTTAAAAATTATTAGAATAACTTCTGTAGTTCTTCGAGTACTAAGAGACACGTTAACTGAAACGGCCTTGACTTTGAATCAGTGACGTGCGCATTGTTCTACCTCTTCTTATTGTGATCACGTAGATAATTGTTTGTCCAATCATACATACAGATATACCCTACCTATATTTATGTTCTGACGAATTATACATTTTATACTTTAAAAAAATTAAATAAAGCACCGTGCTCTCTACCTAGGTTGTTTTTAATAATTAGCAATGTAATACAAATGATTTCATGTTCCAGTTTCAAACCAAACTCGATTGTAATATATTCCCTTACTGTCCATCCAGTAACTAACAGAATTACAAGAAACACTTTTAAAAAAAATATCAATTAAACTGGAAAGACTACGAAACTAACAACATATTATATTTTACAGCCATACGTTCCCGCAAAAAATATAACGTTCATGTGATTAATAAAAAACTAAATACAAGTAAATTAAGCCGAAAAAGTATACAATTAAGTGTAAAGAGAACAAAAAATCTATTAAGTGTAAAAACAATGGGGCGGGTGAAATAATCCATTTCCCAACTAGTAATTAACTCGTAATCAGCCCGGGGGCGATCTGAAACTTTGAAATTGACTTTTCGCCTCCACTCGTTTATCTTGATCCTCTAAGAGCGATAATTACTGATTCAACACACCTTTAGTCCCAAGCGAGAAGAACGTACGGGAACTAAACCGGAATTTACAACGTGGAAATTTTACTTCAAGCAAACGGAAAAGCATCTTTTATATCAGTTTATGTATGCTAAATGTAGTAACTTTGTTTTTTTAAGAAAATTTCTTTAGGGCAGTTTGAGATCAGCGGTTTACAAAAAAACGCATAACACATTAAAAACTTCTTTACAATATACATTATGTAAAAAGGTAGCTTTAGAAAAAAATCTTTTGAATTTTAAAAATCAATCGCTACACGAGCCACAGTATTCTTTCGACGCAGCTGTTAAATTTGAAGCAACTCTGTTACGGAATTTTAGTCTGGCACGTCGCTGTTGGAGCTTTAAAAAGATATAAAAAAGCTCCGTAGTCGAGGTACCGGCGAGTACATAATTCTTTTATGAGCCCCGACTAACAGTCTCGAAATGTCTTGCCAATGTATCGATTTATCTGTAACGATTAACCTTTTTTGAAAAAGAAACATAGAAGGTCTGTAGAAATTCTTTAGAATGGAAAAGATTTTATGGTCAACTTGATCATATGAAACAGATTTGAAAAATTTATAAGTGTAAACGGTTCTTAACAATTTTAAAATCCGATTTCATTAATTTCAATACAAACTTTTAAAGTCCACGTCAATCTAAATAAAGGTTTTATTAAATTAATTCGTGAGCCACTGCGATAAGGCTTGCGTAATGTCTTATACCTTATCCGACTAAAGCCTTTAATCACAATGGACTTAAACAACTTTAGCTTTTGTTTGGCGTCTGTCTGTCTCACTAATCTCTTTTAAATCTTTCAATATAAATTAGTTTGAATAATATAAATGAAATTATAATTGAAATTTATTTATATTTTTTAAAGGATTTTTTACACTCTCATATTTTTATTAATGTGTTTCAAATCATGTTAAACAGTAGGTGAGATTGGACTCGGGAACATTATTTTTTTACACACGAAGATATATTTAGCGTACGTGGGAGAGGTTTCTTGGCGCGATAACAAAAGAGAAACGTTGATTACCAACCTCCTTATCATAATAAAAGTGAATTATGTAAAATATTCTAGGCGCCGCGACAGCCACGTTCGCTTTCCACGAAAAATTCCAAAAGTCTATCTTGATGTCAAGAAAAAAAATGTAGCATAATTATAAAAGAAATAAAGGAAAACGTGTATTTTGCAGAAAATATGAAAAGACATTTTTGTAAAAATTTGATATCTCCGAGTTTTCAGTAATTTCAACGATATTATGAAAGTTCATCAAAAAATAGTTTGATATTTTACTTCAATGTCTTTTAATGAATATGGATCTAATTTATCTAAAGATGACTCACCCCTTAAAATCGGTTAAGGCGTTAAGGTCTAGGAAACCAGAACAGAATACTCCTCCGGACAAAAATAAATAATTTATTTCAGCGAAAAGTTTTTTATGAGAATTTTCTCAAAACATATTTAAAGCAAAAAAGACATAGCCATCTTAGCGGTTAAGTAGGTTCAACTTGTGTGTCAAGCCTTACTATGTTTTTTATAGTTAAGTATCATAAATAAGAACTCGGCGAGTCTTATTCGTGCAATAAAACTTTTTTAGCGGCACACCGCTCACCAAAACGACGGCCATTACAAAAGAAACGCCTCGGCGGCAATATTTCGTGCAGAGATACGCCTAATTTCCTGCGAGACTGGCATTCCGTCCTAATATTCATCGTTACAAAAACCCACCCTTTGTGACGCGTCGTCTTTGCATTAATCTTACACCGCGCCTACGCCGCAACGCCCGACGTGATTCGCGTACCGTCCTTTTTACACTCCTATCTACAGGGCATGAATACACCGACGATTTATTTTTTTTTTTCGGTTGAGAAACGTTTTTATTTGATCTTAGCCGTTTTTAATTAGGTATTATGACCATTGTTCAGAGATCTTTAGTTATAATTAGCTAAAGTGTTATATAGGAATTTATAAAGGTAAGCTTCTATGCTAAACAAAGCCGCTAGCTCCGCAATTGTGACCTGGTTCAGTGCGAGGTGAAATAATTCTTTCACAACCCCAATCCCGTAGTACATGTAAGTAATCACATGCCATCAAACCATATAATTATATTTAGAATCGAGTTTACGTTAGTGTGAACACAGCCTTAGCGTGTGTGATAGCATCGCGCAATCTCCGATTTTTCCCCGTTACGAATGCTTTCAAAATGCTTTGTTCACAACAAGAATGCCAACCACGAACATTTTTGTATCCCGTATTTTTGATTCTGTTAAATAACGTCTCGTTATAACTCTTTTGCTATAAGTAAACTTGTGACTGAGACAATATTTTGTTATTAAGATATAAAGTTGAGAAAATTGGAAAGAAAGGAAATAATATAGGAAAAATTAAAAAAAAAAACATTTTGTACACCAAACTTTAAAAGTACTGGTTTAAAAATTCAAAAACAAATTATCTTCACTACTAGAAACACATAAAGTTTCGTTAAACTATATGTAGTTAATGATAAAAATTTACGATATTGAAACATTTCGGTCATGAAACTGAATGTACGAAAACAAACAGGAAATATAAAACATACGTCGGTTTATAACTGCGGTCTGATTAAAAAAAAAGAAAATATAGTATGCAATAGAAAACAATATTTGTGTACAATATTTACTTTCAGTTTTTGGAACTATTTGTTATTGGATGTGTTTATAATTTCGTATATTTTTATAGTAAGCCATCTTTTATTTTAATTAGTGCTATAAAATACTAACTAAAAAATGGGACGGAAAAACATATGGCGAAATTTAGGTACACTAGTTGCACCTCTGCCTACCCCTCTGGGAAATACAGGCGTGAGACTAGCTAAAAAGAACAGAAAATTCACAATATGATTTGTCAATTTGTTTTGTGCTTGAACGAATCTATCGAAGAGCTGCCATGATCTTAAAGAAGACAGGCTTGATGTTCTGCTGCGTTTCATTTGATGACTGAACTTCATATTCAATTCGTATTCTTCTTTTGTATTCTTCTCCACATTGTCATTGGGATACAGATAGTAGAGTTTGTTTTTTTTTAAATAATTATGTATTTAAATTATTCATTCCAGTGACAGGAAATCCGATTTCTGTATAACTCAAATAACGCTTCGTACGCTTGCACGGTTCCTTCACGCTCGCCCAACCTTGCTTATTAAAAGGTCGGCCACGGGAAAAAGGGACAATAGGTCTATAGTTCCGGGTTTATTAGTTAATATCCGGGATCGTAGCGGTTCCCGGACTGCGGGATTACAGAGAGAAAATGTCCAACTTTATTTATATTAAGTCACGATTCGTTCTTTGTACAACTATAATACTGCTAAATCCGTGACGTTATTAAAAATGTACATTAACATATTTTAGTTTGTTTTTATAAATAAATATTCATATTAAATGATTATCGCATAAAAGAAAAAAGAAAAAAAAGCTATTCAATACGACTTGTTGTATATTTGGGCTCAACTGGTCAAATACGACGACCGGTAAAATAAAAGAAAATGCATGAAATAAATTATAATTTATTCAGCGAAATAAATACGTCATAAGTCTATTGACTATTTACACAGTTTTCCCCTCAAAGTCCATGTCAGTATCGGCAATGCATTTAGGTTGCAGGCTGGCCCCGGCATTGAACCTACATACGGCTGTTCTGTGTATGTCACTCAGCCGCCGTGCGAGAGGCTTGAGGAATGTTCCGATCCACTCTTCTGCGCTCCTCCTCCCCGTTATAGCGTGAAGATGTAGTGAAGTTATATCTTGTAGTGCTGATAGCTCTGCTAATAAACTAAAAGTAAATAAAATAAGTTGTATTAAATGTGGGTGCACCTCTGCCTATCCCTTCGGGGAATGTAAGCGTGAGGCATGTTTTAATAAAATAATGATATTTTTAATTCAATGACAGAGCACTAACTGTTCAGCGAGATGCATTACACTCTGAACTTGCAGCGGGTTGCTGAACTCATTCTCCACTTGCCATCCGTTGAGCCAAGTTGCTATTCTGTGAAAAAAAAAATTAAAAACAAATATATCCATGGGCACTTTAAAGAAAACGATAATATAATATGCACCTTAAAGTTACACTGTTAAGGCTCCATATGGGATGGAGAATTCTGTGAGGGAATAACGTGTCTCGGCTATATAATGTCATCGGTACAAATACAACCTTAATGTGAAACCTATCACATAAACATACCTCACGCCTGTATTACCCTGAGGGGTAGGCTGAGATGCAACTAGCGCACCTACATTTCGCCGTATGATAGGCGGCGAACCACCATAAAACCAAAATATCACATAAGGTTACCTTAATGTAACTTACTGGTCGCCGTGTATGAAGCTGTTGGCTCGTTCCCTCAGGACCACGAAGGAGTGCACGCACCGCGCCAGCTCCACTCCCGGCCACTCAGCCTCCGGGATCACTTCACTGACTGTCACAAACACGGCTCTCTTACGTTGACATCGCTGCGACCTCGGATTCGAATCCCGAAACGGGTAATATAAGGTACAAGAGTGAGTGCAATGACCTCTGCCTACCCACTTTCTGATCGTTTTTTAGCACATCACTTAAAATATGTAACTAATAAAAAGAAAGTACAAACATGATCATACCGGGCTGCGCATTTCCTTTCAAAAAGAAACTCAAACAACTCTTCAGAGACGGTAAGGAAACTGGTAAAAGTTCACAGAGCGTCGAATAGTGGTCGTACCTACAAGGTTAGTTTAGTTTTCAATAAGTTTTATTACATATTATTCAAGAAATATCAACAATAGCCGAAACTACTGAAGTCTGAAGTCTTAAGGACTACCATAGTTCATTATATTTACCTTGACCATCCGGTTAATATGATTCCAGTGAAATGAACTCCAGGTGAATATTTGTCCAGCTCGCGCGACCAGCCCTCGTGGTTACTGACGTATCTAGCGACGGGCGACAGCACCTGAAACACAAACCACAAAACCTTATTCATTTTCAATGCTGTTGACTGTACTTACGATTTACAATAAGTTTTATTCCGAGTATTGAATAAAAACGGGAGATTGTAACAAGTATTGCCACAATTCGTGATTTTAATAAATTATCAGTAAACAGGACGCTTGTAAAATGATGACGGTATATCTAAAATAGAAATTAATGTAACTACATATCTCATGCCTGTATTCCCCGAAGGAGTAGGCAGAAGTGCAACTAGTGCACCCACATTTCGCCATATGTTTTTCCGTCCCATAATGTGATAGGGGGCGAGCCTATCGCCATATAGGGCACAAATTCCAAACTCCGGGCTGATATCAAGTTGAAAAAACCCAATATCAATTTTCCCGACCCGACAATTGAACCCGGGACCCCAGCGTTGCAGCGATACCGTATACGTAATACGTGATACCACCGAGCCACCGAGGCAGTTATAATGTAACTACTAACTTGCTTTTACATTATTTATTATCTATATTCAGTGGTTTGTATTATCTTGCATAGTGCTACCTCCTTTAGTATTTAAAATAATTTATTTTATAGCTTAGTCGTAATTTAAAAGTAAAAATAATTACTTGCGATCCTCCATTGGCGCCTTTAAAAGCAGATGCTATCCAGACTTTAGGAAATATCTGTCTGTAAGTATCCCACATGGTGGCCTTCAATTCAAAACACTCCTTAGGGTTGTAGTGCCACACGACTGGTTGGACGAGCTCACCCAGTTTGTAAACTGTAATAATATTGTAAAAAAAAAACATTACACAATAAACTTTTAAAAAAACACAGTATTTAAAAGTATAATTTAAATAGGTTTGAAACAAATGGCTGAGGTGACATTTTTCTTTTTCAGAATATAAAAGTCGCTTAGTATGATATTGTTTTAAGATAAATTGAATTCTTTTTTTTTTAAATGTCAGGCTTAAAAATATTGCTTCAGTGCTTTTAAAATAGAATAAAATTTACACTTTAGAGCTTCCACAGTCATAGAGCGCAGCATGTCCTCCCACATGAGTACAATCAAATCTGGTTTCTTCTGCTTCAGAAATAAGATAACATTTTGAATGTGTCGGAGGTATAAGGACGCGGTCCCATGTTCATTGGCTGCTGCTGCTGTTTTACATTCCTCGCACACTGCTGTGTGCCAAACCTGAAATTAAACTTTCACCAACATTAAAACTTTACAAAATTTACTATTTTCTATTTAAGTACTATTTTTAAGTAAGAAACAACCAAACATGTAGTTTGGTAGATTTTAAGTTACCTAATTTACCCAGATACATTTAAAACAAACAAAAAGATACTAAAAATACATTTACAGCCGTTTTGAGGATAGAGAGATAAAAATAGGGGAAAGAATAGGGTTAAGGTAAAAAAAGGCAATTGCCAAGGCAGCACTTCACAAAATAGGTTAAAAAACCTCTACCTCTACTCAGATTTAAATCCTGAGTCATGTATCATGTAGTACCTCATCTGCTCCTATATGTATATGAGTAGCATTGGGCTGTACATCCAGTGCTTGATCCAGCATTGAAGTGACTAGCTGCAGAGATTCTGGTTTAGATGGACAAAGCACTGCCGGTGAGTGTAGAGCCTCACGCAACTTGCTTAGCGATGGATGCTTTAATACAAACTCCATATGTCCTATTGTTTGTATTAGCTGAATCTGAAAAATTATAAAAAGGCAATTAGTGTTATCTGGGTGACTAAAGAGTTGTGGTGCAATTTTTTTTGGTAAGTTACAATAGTCAGTATTATTTTTTTTATACTATAAGGTGGCAAACGAACAATTGGTACACCTAACGGTTACCGATGTCCATAGACACCTGCAACATTTAAAAGTTGCAGATGCCTTACCTACCTTTAAAGGACAGAGGAAGGGATCAACAGGAAAAGGATAATTCCTTTTCCTGTTGATCCCCTCCCCTGTCATATCCTCTTCCCCTTTCCATCCTTTCCTAGTTAGAAAAGGATGGGAAGAATGGAATATTTGGAAGGAGTCTTCTTCGGAATAATGAGTTTTAACTTCTTTAGCCATAGGGTTGATTCTCTTACTATCCACATCTCTAAATATTTCTTATACCTCTACCATTGTTAAAATTTATTTATTTAAAAATGTTGTAAGTATTTTTTTATATTGTTCTATTTTACATTCATGTTATACTTACTACTTCAAGACTATTTTGGCTGGCAAGCCCAAATATAGTCTGAATGTCCTCAGGGCTATACAAACTGTCACCTCCACATCCAGTAATGCCTCTTTGGCTGCCAATTTCTTTTAAATGTGATTTGTATGGGAATGTATCCTCCCATTCCAAAAGCACCCCTGAAGCACCCCATGACTTGATACATTTGAACACCTAAGAAATAATTTATAAGACTTTAACATAAAGTTCTTTTGCATTAGTCACATTGGTATTTTCATTATAGTATAAATGTCAAAGATATAACAAGAGAAGTATATATTTGTGGATACCTATCACTAAATATAACATCATAATAAGTTTATTTGAAAGTCATTATGTTTACATCGGACTCAATTTTTTAAAATACTTACTTTCGCCAAATAATTTATTTTTAAAGGTGCACCTTTTAAATCTATATGAACTATCCTAAAAACACAAAATATTGTAATTCAGTTTTAAATATTATTTCACCGGTTCTCACTGAATTATTATCAAACTTAAATCTAAAACGTTAAGTTACTGTTTCACTGTAAAACTGACCCATCTATATTAAACGGCATTTTTAATTAAGGTTTTAGATAAAACACTTATTTTTACTTAAAATCTAATTTATAGCCATCAATATCGCAAAACTTTTATTTGTAAACAAATTTAACGTTGCCTGTCAATTCAATTGTCAGTTGTCTAAAATGAGACATTCCATAGATATTGTTACATTTTTTCACAACTGTTACGATGAAGTTATGGCTATTCGCACAGCCAAGTCGTGCTCGATGTAGTCTATGGTACATTTGTTTACTATTATTTTTTATTACTTATTAATCAAGATATAACATTTCTTGTTCTAATAAAACAACATATGAAGAGCTCGTAAATACATTTCCGCGACTGCTCTATCGTGGCTATTTCAATTTCGCAATATTAAAAAAAAACATTTTCGTTTGCTGATAAACATTTATATCTTTATAGAACAAATATTATTTTTTGTTGATTTTTAACGAAAACGTTTCCTACTTTTCCAAACAACATACAAGTGTCAACTTATCACAGGATAATATAAAAAAACAGCGTAATATAATTCATGAAAATTTAATATGTCAAATTAACCTAATTAAGAAAGATCTTCAAACACCATCAAAAGTTTAATACACATAAGTAGATTCGATGAACTTAAACTACAATACTTTATAATTTCTCATACACATTGAAATGGTCCGATTTAATAATCGGTGTTTTTGTGGCAAGATTATTTTCGCAATTATATTCAATAAGTATTTAGTTTTATTAAAAATTAATAACTTGTATTTCCAACATCCATTGCCAAAGTAATTTTCGGTAAATATTAACTTAACCACTTGGATTATTGTCAAAAACCAATGTTGAATATATTACTTTTATTGTATCTTTTCCACTATTACAATCTTTAAAAATACAAATTATAACACAAAAAAAAACTAAAATATATACATACTGTTTACAAAGTATGAGTAATATGAATAAATAAATTTGTTATTATAAAACAACTATCCATTAGGATTACACAAATATTTTAAGTAAACCAATCTTCACGCTTTAAAAAAATCGATTAAAACATAAATCAAAACTAACCTAGAAAAAAATCGCACTGTCAAAAAGCACAACGCCAAGAATTATGTTTAATTCTATCTTATCTAATGGGTTATAATAACTTTAACTGTGGGGTCCGGTTCTCCGGCGACGTCTTTTGCGAGCGGTGCGTTACCACAGATACGGAAGTTTCTTGTATATGGTATCACTCCGACAAGCAAACCAGAGACAACGACCCAAATGCCAGCGACGTAGAACGCTGCGTCCCAATAGCCGGTCCTGTCTTTCAGGGCACCTGAGACAAAAAAATTATTTCAGTAAATAAATCTTAGAAATATCCATTGTACTACAAAGACGACAGGTATTATTTTAACATAAAGTACAGAGTAAACTATAACTTTTACTAGGTAGTAACATAACCTCAATATATAATTTAAAATGATCAAAGGAAAAAAATGGTACGAACAGTCCAATTAGTAAACTCACCAGCCATTGGCGGTCCAATAAGATGTCCCAGGCCCTGACACAGCAGCACCAGTCCATATGCCATCGTGAATCGTTCGAGAGCGATCAGTTCCACAAGGATACTCGGAGTATAGGAGTAGGAACTAGAAAAAGTTAGGCCGAATATGACCGCGTTCACCGCCAGGATGTAAAAGCTATACGTTTCATTAGCATCGGTAACGCGAATCAGAATTGGGAACAGCAGAATAGTGATACCACAGACAATGAGGCACAAAGCGTAAGTCTTTGTCACATTAACCCAAGGCAAATCCCCCATCCAACCGAGACCGACCTGTAAATAAACAGAAAGAATCTGATAAGATTGCAGCCCAATGATCTCAACAAAACAAATAACAAATACAAAAGTGTGTCTGGTCTGATGATACCGCGGAAATGTAATGTCTCGTGTAATGTTTATGTTTGTAACCATAACATAATTCATAAACAAATATGTATCCAAAAATCATATAGTATAAGAATTTAAATCCCTTCGTACAGTATTTAATTTTATACTTAGTTTATTTGGCCGATATACTTATGAAAGGAATAAATAAATTTGGGACTATTTTAGTCTTTTTGATAGAAACTGGGTTGATAGTACCAAATGGCAATTTAGTAAATTTATAGATCTATATATTGTCTACTTTACTACGTAGCATTTAATATCCGATACTCGTGATGTGGACAATAATTTGTATGACGAGAATACAATCAAATAGTTCGTCAATTATAATTCGGCTGATTGCCCCACTTAACCTTGAAGAGGAATTCAGAAGCTTTAGGCAATTAAATCATACAGTATTAATATTTAAAACTTAAACGAAAAACATTGAAAATGAAGATTTAAATAAATAAGTAAAGATTTTCCTTAAATATTTCATAATTGTTATTGCAAGTCATTCACAGATAATAATCGATAGGCGCAACCATAGACATATTGGTCTTTTTTTTTTAAACGTTGTAAATCTGCACTGCGTTTTTATTGTCCATGATACAAAAACTTTATGAGCATTGTCTTTAACTATTAGCTTAAGGTTTAGCCGGCTGTGATAACGTACCATCTTATCACAGCCTACAGTAATTTCAATGATATACCTGTATAATTAGTGTCTGCATTTATTAAGCGACGGATGGTATAGACACATAACGTCTGACATCATTTGTTTATTTTTTAGGCTGATATCAGTTTTTTAAATAAGACAATGGCAATAGGCGAGTGAATTAATAATTAAAACGATAGAGCGGTAAATCTAAGAGCGATCATAATAGATACATAATGTATAAATATTTCACTATAGTAATACTTACAATGCCAATAATAGTAGCAACACCAAATATACTCAGCATAAGGGAGCCTTGTGTCTCGGAGAATCCATTCATAGTCATAAAGTTGGCGATATAGAAGTACGGCACTATGAACCATATGAACAGCACCAGAGTGGACACGTTCATCATCAGGAAATGGAATTCCGTGAACATATTGAAGTCGAATGTCTTATTGAGCATAGCCAGAAAACGTTGTGCACGAGTCTGAAAACACATATAATGAGTCATTATTCCTGTTTAAAAGTTTAGATAACATTCGTATATGTCTTGTTGATAAATATACTTAGTTAATAAACTATTTTACTTATGTAAAAAAAATGTTTACATAAGTAAAATAGTATATAAGAAAGATTACCTTTTCTTCCTGGTCTTCCACAGACCACATCGAATTCTTGTATATATCGGGACAGGAAGACGCGCGCAGCCTGTACTTAGCAATGTTCATCATGGCGCCGCGGTGCATGATCGAGTTGCGATGCACCCTGATGTCGCGCAGGTAGTGGTGATCCGTCTGGAACTGTTTCGTGAACCAATCCTGACGGTCGTTCCTCGAGGTGATCACAGCCGGCTTGTTCTCCGGGATCGGCTGCAGAAGCTGTTCCCGAACCTGGTCCAGTTTGGTTTCGAACGCTTTCTTCTCCTTCTTCTTGTTCAGCTTTAGTTTCACCGACATCGTCACCGGCTTAGTCTTCGACGCTTCCGGAACGGGATCAATGTTGAGCTTATGCTCGGAGTTGCTTCGCAAAGCGAGCAGTGAAGGATAGTTCGTTAGTATAATATTATATAGGCGCTTGTTCGCCACCAACTGATCCAGAACTTCGGCAGGCACCTTTTCACTCTGGCGTAAAAATGTCGGAAGATTAATAACAGAGCTCACTTTATTTTGCTGTGAGAGATCGGCATTCATCTTTGTGGCGGCTTCCAAAGTTTCCGATTGAGCGATAGACGCCACTAGCGTTGTTAGAATATACTCCGGCGTCTCTCCGCTTTTCATTAATGTCTTCAATTCCTCTACGCCCGGGTAAACAGATTCACCGCCTCCTGATTTGGCAGAGACGGACATGAAGCTAGAGGCTCGTTTAGATTTACTTAATTGTCTTTGTTTCTTCTGTTCCAAGATCAGCCATTCTGGATCTCTCATAACAGCGCCACAGACGCAGACGTTAAGGACGGTACCGGCGAGCAGAAGCAGCGCTCCCCTCCACCCGAATGCTTCCAATAAGTACGTTGTTAAGGGGGAGTAAATGAAAGTCCCGAAACCGACCCCACACGACCCCAAGCCGACAGCTAAATTACGACGTTTCTCGAACCAGTAAGCTATGGATACTACAGCCGTGACATAAAGTAATCCCATCCCCAATCCTGCGATGATGCCATATGTCACATATAATGTTTCTACTGAATTACAGAAGGCGGCGGCTACGAACCCGATAGTAGCGGTCACGCCACCTACAATAGTCATACTGCGACATCCGTATCTGTCTACTAGGGCACTCATTATAGGGCCGGCAATCAATGGAACAGAAATAAACAAACTTCCAATGAGAGAAGTTTTAGCTTCACTTTTCTTGAAGAATCCCACAAATTCGTTATGCATCAGTCCATAGGAGAATGCAAGACCGTCGGCGACGGTGGCGATGAGAAACGAGGCCGCGACCACCACCCAGCCCCAGCCACCGTCTGGAATCTCTGGCGGTTGGTCCGCGGACGGCTTGCTCGAGCAAATACTGTCGGCGTCCCCCAATCCTAAAAACTTGACACCTTCGTTAGTCGACTTCGCGTCGTCTTCATTATTTCCATCCTTGCTATAACTTACAGAAAGGTGATTCGATTTTTTGTCGTCTTGTTCGTCCGTCTTCATAGAATTCACTATATTTAAATCATTCTTGGACGCTTTCAAATCGTTCAACCCATGTCTTTCATCTTCGACGATATTCGTTAGCTTAGCGTCGTCGGCTTTCCTAAGCAATGGCGACGTAGTCTTCTCCTCTTCAGACGGTACTTTATGTTCATGATTGAACGCTTTATCTTTACCAGCGATTCCATTAGCGTAGGCTCTTTGCGATTCCATTAGTCGCCTCGCCAAGCTTCTCTTAAGTACGAGCCTAAGTACGTAATGTACTACCGGTATCTAATCGCGCCCTCCTTGGGGCGTCAGCGAAAACCGATATTGGATTCTAAAAATCCAAAAGTGGGTATCCGTCTACGTGGAGGATACGACTAGTTCTCTCGACCAATGTCTTAATCTAGGATCTCTGGCGGAGTAACGACAGGGTTTCTTCGAGATGCAAAGGGTACGAGCGCAAGGGTTGTGGGTTGTCGGGTTCATCAAGGACCGGCTAGTCCTCGATTGCGCACCTTTGAAAAACACACTTTCCAAGTTATAGCACGTTTGGGTTAAAAACGTCGTGTACCTTCTTGACATAAGGAATTAAAGTTTTGGTGTTGGCAACATTTCAACTGCTGCAAACTGGATAAAAATCTGTAACAAAGCAAAAAAATATTTATTACATTTCCGCAATTATCTCATAAAAAAACGTATAACCAGCATATAAAACATATAAAGGTAGGCTTACATGCTGTCACATTCGGTGAAAAGTTGATAACAACATTTATCTTTATCCACCATATTTGGGTTAATTAGAGAGCTTATCAAGCTTTATATTTGTGTTAAAGTCAATAGATAAGCTATATAGTATTTATTTTAATGTAGCACGTGTATACATTACACAGATCAATGTATTACATCATTCATTATTTTATTATAGTTCCGCATTCGTCAGCATTTTACAATACAAATGTGTTTTCTTAAAGAAATAAATACAGACGTTAACCGAGTACAAAGTTTAACTTCACTTGCTAATAGGTGGCGTTAGGGCGTATTTACGAAACGACTGCTTAGAACTTTCATAATAGGGAACGAAAGATTAATTTATAAGAAACCAAAATCAAACCTATATCACTCGAGGCCTTAAATTCAGATAATATTTCCTAAAAAATAAATACTTTTTTAACCTATTGTTGATTTTTAATGAGACTTAAATATCTTTATACATGTAAATAATAAATAAACAGTTATTGCAAATAAAATTATCAGTAATGAAGGACGCGTCAAAGGCGAATGCGCTCGCCTAGATTCCGTGGCCTTGACTCTTAGGTCAACGACCCCGCAGCTTCGCTGACACCTTATAAATGTAAGTCATAAAAATACCGATGTCTCTTTCTCTCCTAGATTTCATTCAAGTTTCGCTCGCAACCGTCTGGAACTTTCTATTTCAAATGGTGTGAACAGACGTTTAAACTTTCTTAATTATACGTTGAACTAAATGTTAGGCAAGGAGATGCATTATTTCCAGATGTTTATTTAAACGTAAATTATTTATTTATATTAGTTTCTATATGTTTAGTTAAGTTTTGTGCTTTTAATGGTGATGTCGCCGTCTAAGGATGCGACTGGCGACAATTAAGCATACGTAGTCGTTGATAATTCTTAACAGTACTTTGTGTGCATATAATCTGGTCCCATTAAGTGTCAATATAATATTTGTTATTTATAGTGACAAATATTTTAGCAATGGTCCGTACCTTGAAAAAGGTCAGTCGAATCTTTGTAACGATACAAGAATACGATAAATAAAGGTAAACAACTTGATACGTCCACGTTTACGTTTTAAAAATTCCTATAAAATATA
>JAABKM020000002.1:543830-559870 GCA_016277805.2 Papilio aristodemus | reverse complement strand
AAACAAGTTGTCTTATTGAACCGCAAAAAGGTATTCAATTGTAGATACAGTTAAGACAATTGTTTCGTAGGAGCGACGTATGTTGAGCGCAGGGGAAGAATAAAGCTTTTGTTCACGTTCCTAACTTCGAGCATATGCGCCAGAAACTATCAATGAAATCGTAAACCGGAAAACTTTTTCTTTTCGAAGGAAGTGTGAAAGCTGCGTTAAAACTTGTTCGGTATAAAATTTTATAGATAATAAAGTTATTTAATTTGTCTTAAATTTTATACTAATCGCATTAAATGAAAGAATATCCAAATAATAGTTAAACAAATAAAATTTTGTAAAAATTAAATTCTATCCAAACTTTCACCCATGTAGTTTTAGATAATTCAATATTACATCGCAACATAAAAAGGGATTAAGACAACATTTCAGTCATTTTCAGTGACAAATGAAAACGTTACTTTCATCAGAAAAATAACGTTAAAAAGAATGTTCCTAAAGAAATTTTAAATTAATATAAGGAGGAAATTGTATTGAATCGTAGAAAATCATCAAACTTTAAAGCTTATGTGAAACATGTCTGATAAAAATTTGCTTTTATAAATTAAAATTAATGAATAAATAAAAAATTAAATAAATGTTTTTAACGTCGGAGAACTCGATTGTTTTTTCAGCTTTTTAACCATTCCAAACATTTTACCGCTCGTTGTTTGAATTGCAGTCTGCAAGGGTGATATAAATTTACTTGATGTGCAATTGTACTACAGGAAAAAACAATGCAAATTACTATTGAAAAAAGAAAATAGTGAGAACTGAGTCCTATATGGTTGTGTTACGATTTGACTTTTAAGGATTCCATTTAGCAAACATCTAATAAGGTTAGAAAATATTTGCTCTTTTTTCATAAGATAACTTTAACGACAAGACGTTAATAAAAGACGTGTTTGGCTCTATAAATCATGACTGCATTATTTCTGTCATTGGACTAGAATTACAAGTCCCGTTTAAATGTTCCGCCTTACTAGGGTCAGAATGAAGTGTAAGGAACTGACTTCCAATCTTCGCAGACATGGTTGCCCTGCCCCACCTTAAGTAAACAAATTAAAAAAATGTAATAACACTGTATAATTACTAAACTGAAAAACAAATACAAGTATTACTATGAATATTAAAAGTTCATAAAATATTTGTAAAACATTACGATAATATTAAATCATCATAATTGTTAACTTGATAACTTGAAAGCGTTTAGAAGCAATGATAAGTATTCAGATTGTGAGAATACAAGGCAACCGCGCGCTCGCGGTCACAATAATATCTTGATACATTTAGCAGAGCACGAGGTAGAACAATGCGGCGGCGGAAAATGAGACGTCATTCGCCGGAGATTAAACCGGCCCACGAACATTAACATAATTGGCTTTTAGTACATTTCTGTACTCCGATGTTTTAATACTGATAGGCCTTTTGAATTATCATTAACACCATGTAACGTCTAAGATATTTTTGATTGGGAATATTTACGAACCAAATACTGGCTGCTGGCGTTAACAGATGTCATGACAAAAAAAATCACGCTTGTTTCTTCTATTAGTTATACATTTACGAATATTACTATTAATTCCCTCGCTCGTTACGAATCCTTTGAACGCCCTATTACATCATTCTAAGCATCGTAATGTGATTTTAATTAGCGCGTAACCTATCTTAATTTTATTTCTTCTTATAATTATTTCAATGCAATTCATAGTTCTTGAGATTAGCTTCGTCAAATAAACAAACTCTTAAGCTTAGTTATATTAAATATACATTTTTAAACAAAGATCGTAATTCAAATTTGGTACATTAATTAATCAACCTTAATAAACAGTAATGTTGTTCCAAATATGTGTCTCGAGCAATTTCATATTAATGTATTTATAATGGGATTTAAGCATTAGCGTTCCCTATTTCTGAGAAGTAAATTAAGTTTTCGTAAAACGGGAGGAGTCCATTATCTCTGATGTAATGCGTATAGACTCATAATTCACAGTCGACTTGTAGGTTTTAATTTATAAGCTAACGTCATCACTTTAAGCAATCTTAAAGTCAGTAAAACTTTATATTACTGACAATGTACCAATTTTTCATTACTCGTATTGAATAACTGTAAATATAAGCTTTTTAGTGATTTAAGCCACTCAGTCGAGTTTGTAATATATAATAATACCGGCGACATACTGGCAAAACGAGTAATTTTTTATGTAAAACATATCGATTACGTATCCAATTGCAACTAACAAACGTACAACTTCTATTTATACATTGAGTTCGTAATACGCGTTAGTTTCTGCGGAAGGATGGTTCCAAAGTTTCTAAGTAACACACTTTGTCGGCAATCGAGATAACTATCTTAACTTTGCCTTCATTGATTCTGCTTCAATGAACATCCCTTACATTCATTTGATTTACTGTTATTCCTTATTCCTATTTTACGTTGTTAAAATTGTTTTTATTAAAAAAAATTATATCCTTCTTTAAATTATTATACAGTTACATTATGGTCTTTTAATATAAATTTGACAGAGGTAGTCAACATTGTTTTTCACTCAAGTTTAATGTCTCAAATATGGTCATTAAATTTTCATAAAATAGATTCAAAATAAGCATTTAATCATCATCATGTCATAAACAAACATTGCTGAAGGTCAAGAGTCCTTTACTGTTGTGGATCAGCTGAAATCATTGTGAACGTATATCACAAATTTTGAGTTGACAAACAACGTTATTTGCTCCTATAGCTACGCTATGCGGACGTGTTTATAACTTGCATAATTTTAATAATTCTGTCTAACACATCCGTGGTAAGAAGCCTCATATTTTACGCCAGGCGCGGATTTAGTCGCAACAATTTTGTTTTAATGCGTTGATAATGGTGTTCAACCATTAGCGTCCTCGTTTTCTAAGTTGAGAATTAACTTTTAATGGATATGAACACGGAAAGTCCATTATATCTAACAAAGTGTTTGTTTTAAAATCATATAGAGCTAAGAGAGACTTAGTTTACGTAATATGATAGCCGACTGGGGATTTCCTCACAGAAGACAGTAGGAAACAATTTTTTTCAAAACAAAGCACTGCATAAATTAATAATATTATACATAGTGTTATTATATGTATTTAGAGATAGAATAGAAACAGAAAGTAAAAACTAGCGGTATTTCAATATAAAGAAGTAATTCCGATACTTGTAACACTTTTAATCACGCTCAAACAACACATAAGTGAAGTTAGCGAATTCTTAACTTCTCTAACTCCGCCTCAGTCGATTTGATTGGAGCAGATGCGACGATAATCTTGTTTCCACTTTGGCCTTACTTGAAAGGAATACGTACAATTATTTGTGACGTGACGTAATGAATTTTTCTTCTTTGTTAAAATTAATTGAGCTGTTTGCTTTTGCTTGTGCTGACATTCGATCTATGTAAGTATGATTGTAATTCATTAAATTTCACAATTTACTTCAATGTTGCTGAAATTAATAGCGTTTTAGTTTTATTTATACTAATAAATAAAAATACAATAGAATTTAGTCTGTAATGATGTTGTATTGTTGTTTTGTAAATAAGGTAGACACAATTGATCAAAATCTGATTATAACATTTGATATTTTTGTTTTTAAGTAAAGATGTTTCAAATCACTAATCACTTAGCATTATTCGATTGATCGTTGTTAGTCGTCTTTGAAAAATGTAAGAATATATAAGCGTATCGCTATGACTGTGAAAAAAAACAGAACACATATACCAGGGTCACAAATAAATTAAGTGGAAGAAACGACTTTCTATGAAATTCCTATTTAAAAACAAAGATTTTATTTGTGTCATGCTAGATGCGAAAGGATTGCAATATCAAAAAATACTGCACGTAGTTCATAACTGCAACGATTAGAAATTCCAAGCGTTGAAAAAGCCAGGACGTATGAACACCCTTTGAATTCTTACAACACGGGGAGTGGACAAAGTCAAATAGATTGCACACGTCACCGCCTTATATACGTTTACATTGCATTAATAGTAACAACGCGTCCGTATATAAATTTAACTTAACTATACAAATATTTAACATTAGAACTAAACTTGTAACTTATTTAACAAGTTACAGCGACGTTACTGTGTGTTAACCGTAGTTCCGTTAAAGCAATATTTCAAATTAGTAAAGTTAGTGATTCTGTAACTTGTCCAACTTGGCCGAATCGGTTTGAATTGGGATAACCCCGGGACTTGTTTATATCGCTTCATTATAAACTCGAATAAGTCACGTGGTTGTTCATAATACTCGTATAATACTTGCTTACCGCCCCAGCTTCACTTGGGTACGCGAATATTTTGATTGCATATAGGAATTCAGTCAAACACCTAAGCATAGAAGAAATATATTTTGTAAGTTTTATTAAACTAGAATAATTAATATTGAGCCACCAAAAGTATAGACATTTAGTGAACAAAAAATATTATTTATACAAAATATAAAATAACATTTTATCTTCTCCGATATTCCTCTCGCTGAACACGGGCCGCTGCTCATTATAAATGGGAAAATAGGTTAGTAAAATGTTTCCATATTTTATTTCACTCATCCGAAATAGTTCAATACAAAATATACAAGTCTTTTTTCATTAATTGGCTATTTGATTTACAAATTTTTTTTTGTAAATAAATTAGACTAAATATTCCTAGTTTGGAAGGTTTTTAATTTTAAACTTTTTTGGAAATATAAATAGATGTATTTCATTCAAAGTTCGACGGTTGGCATTCATTGTTGATTATAATAACCTAGAATTAACTTCATTGTTTATAATATTTAAGTGATCATGAAAAAAGATGATTTATGGATACAGTAAAACATTGTGACAGAATGTTAACTAAAAATATTCTAAAGTAATATAATATCCCGAAAATTGAGTGTGACCTAGTTGTGAATAAGAGACTAAGACCAAAATTAAGTACATCTATAAGTGTTAGTTGTATATTCATACTGGTTGGACACACAGTTTTACTCAGTGATCTATCTGTAAATATTCCAACTCCAAAAATTCTAAATTGTTAAAAGTGGAAAAGTTATTCTTTAATAATGTATTCAGACACTTTCATATAAAAACTTAATACCACACTCAAACTAATCGAAAGACGTAATATCAAATCGAAAATTCTTCCTAACACCTTCTGTCGTATAAAAGAATAACTTAATCCTTTTCCACCCTCTCTCTTTTTATTCACGGCTGATAGTAAAACAGGGAAGGGATAAGCAAGAGTCAAAGGTTTGTCGTAACAAAACAAAGTACATATAAGAGGCGGACAAAATATGCGGGGACATAAATTTAACTTCAACTCGGGGTTTTTACGTAGGCACGTAGAGAGAAAAGTTTTCGTTTGGGTTATAAACTGGTTTACACCTTGTTACGTTTATGTTCTCTTCGTGTAGAAAAAATAAACAGCAAACAAAAATAACTAACGATGTATTTTGGTTTATTTCTTGTTTAGTGGTTATAATAATTTACTTGATTTATTTTGTAATCTACACATATGTGGTTATTGTATTTTTCTCTTATAAGATATTTAGTATTTCAGATACTGAAAACTTACGTAATGTCATAGAAAATTTTTGCATTTGGTTACAATAATAAAAAATTCTCACAACACAATACAGGCTTATTAATTTCCAGTAAATTTATTAATAAAGAAATAATAAGCAAATTCTGTCTTCATATTCTCGAGCCAACAAATGTAAGTTCTCTTCTTATCGTGTAATACAAATTATAGTACTGAAAGTTTTACTACAACCTAGAAAAGTATCTTAAACTTTTGGGAAGAAAAGTTTTTCAAAACTAAAATACAACAATAATGAAATTCATTCTTAGCGCATTGAGCTTATTTTATTTTTCAACTGTAATTCCAATATCTAGAACATTTAACCTAAGCCAAGTTGAATGTACTTTTATTTGCCCAACTTGCTTCCTGTTGCACTAAGTAAAGCTTTGTGTTCTGCTTAAATTTATTTTTAATCGTGCTAGCGTAGTCTTGGCCACAAATACCTAAATAGAAAAGGAATTCGGTTATTGTAAGTAAGATAATTTGTGTACTGTAAGTAACAATAAATTTATAGGATTAAAAAAAATACAAAATGGAGAAAAATACAACTTGGAGAAAGCCCCAATTTTGATGAGTGAAATATATTTAACATAAATACAAAAAAAATTAACAATAAATAATAATTTCATATTTAAGTAAGTTTGGGTTTTTAATCATTGCGTCTTATTTCTCTTTTGAATAAAATTATTTAATAATAAATCTTATCCTAACTCAATCTGGCTCTGTTATTTGATTCGCAGTAAATTTTAAAACAGTTAATTGACATTTATTTAACTATCTTATCTTCTTCAGTGAATCTGTTTTAATGAACATTCCTTCATTCCATTTACCACTTAGTTTTATTCTTAGCGTTTATTTTTGTAAATTATGAAAGTACTTATTATGTTTCTTTGTATAATGTTTCTTAATACTTTTCAATTTCATAAGTCATTATGTAAATATTCCTCAACGTTATCGTTATTTGTATTTACACAGTGTTTTATTGCGTATTGATTGCATCCGATGCTCCGATACTCTGATCGTTCGGAGATTTTGTGTTTAGATTTAAAGCAATTATTGCAGGCATCTTTAATATAGGATAATAGCATCTTACAATCTAAAGTTCACCAAACCGCATTGCAGTTTGCAATTAAAATTCAATCTTGAATCGCACTCTACGGTCAGCATAAATCATCTTGCGAATGCAAAATGCGCGCTGTAAACAAGTTATGCATCGTTACACAGTAACAGAATAATTTTCCCGTTGCCCACGTCCGTTGCTTTCGTAGTCATTCCACTGAATATTCTCGTTATACCTTGTTCGGATACATGTGGTCACATATTTATGTATGAACTTTAACGATGTTATTTAGATCAAAAAAATAGTAATCACACAACAGAGACGGCCGTTGCATAAATAGGCTGACGTATTCAGGGAAGCCTCTTTACCTTAGATAACGTAATTGAGAGTGATTTAAAAAACTGTCCTAGGACAGTAGATAACTTAATAACATGGAATGAATCAATATAAAGTAAAAAAAAAAATTAAAAAAAAACTAGAAAGAAAAAACTCTATAATAAAAAAAACAAACCTCCACGTATAGTGTCAGAGCTTCGTTTTATATGAATATTACGCTTCTCGTGTAAGCCCGACCTTTCCTTGGCCTGTTAGCCTTTGCATCAGAAATAAGCTTATCTTTTTATAGGACGTGCTGGTTGAATTTTAAATACAAAGGTAACTTAATTCTAGCAATTTGTGCTTGGATTTTTGTTACCGGTGTTATTAGTAGGTACGAGTTTAAGTTAAAAGATAAACTTACAACAAGATAATTATTATACTTAAGAAGATTATTATGCAGAATTGTATTTTAGGGTGCTTTTGAATATACAAGGTGTTTTTTCTATTTATGTATATGCATATTTATAAATAAGTTTATAGTAAAATTCGAATTTGTTCTCTGCACATATAAAAATAAGTGAATGCACCGAAAATTTCTTTACAATGTCGTATTTTAATAAAACATTTATTTTTGTTCCAAATTTTCCAATAATCCAAGAAATTTCAAGAAGATTTGTGAAAAATGTAAAAAATAATTAAGGATTAAACATTTACTTCCTGTCCTGAATCTTGTTACATCGTATTTAAAAGGATTTGGTTTAATATAAAAAAAAAAACAATTGTTTCACCTGTAACAACGCAAACAATATAATCTAAACACATGTAAACTTTAAAAATTATTAATAATATACTTTATATCCTAGAAAAGAAAAAAATTTCAAGGTTGCACACAAACACATTTTACATTTTACTATATTTTTATTTTTTTCCGTTTTTTTGTACACAAGTTACATTATTGTTACAAGGTTGAAACAAGATTATATTTGTTGTGCACAGATAATAAACAGAAAAGGGTTGATGGTTTCTTTGTTTGTCGAACCAACTGTTAAACCTATCTCTTTATAATATCATCAAACAAGTAATTAGTACCTTGAAGTCAGCCGTTGGACTTTTACATTAGATAAACTTAATATCTTAACAGTTGGATGAGTTAAGAGCTAAGTATTCCCCATCAAGTTTAGCTGCGGTGGTCCTACAATTGAACCAATTTCGCCAATCAACTTGTAATTTAACTCCAAGTCTAGACGAAGTTTTAAACAAGATTTCTTGTTATCATTAATCTGCCCGACCAATCATTTCAAAGAAGTGACTCTCGACCGCTTTTAGCAGTCCAATTAGAAAATATACATAAATGCTTGATGAATTTATTATTTAATTGACTTACTCGAAAGAATTCCTTACGTTCAATAACGTAGTTGCTCAATGTATTTCACAGCTCAGACATTTTGTTATTAAATTTTAAAAGCGCACAATAGAGAATTTAATCTCTAGAAATTTCAGAGCTTTATAAGATATCAGTTTTGAACATTAATTGCATTTGTAAAGAAATTACGAAATAAAATGCAAGTAAATATATGTACTTTCAGGATTTTTATTTTGTGCTAGTAAAGCGTATCATGGAAGATATCCAAAAGTCAAAGGTTTTTGTCACAAAACAGTGTCTACGGTTTCGAACAAAATATGCGAGAACATAAATCCAACTCTAAAGTTGGCGTTTTTATGTCGGCACGACGGCGAAAGTTTTTGTTCGGGCAATAAACTGGTTTACGTCCCATACCATTTACAAGATTCCCATGTGGAGAAACAAGACGGAGGGAAAATAAAATAAACAAATAAATTATCACTCGGATCTTCGAATGCACAATTACTGTAATTGAAAATAGAACATTTTTAAATTATTTTAAAAGTTATTAAACATGGTGTATTTAAGATAATTCATGATGTTAGTTGTTTTTTAAAATGCAACTATTGTTCAATTTAATATTACTTATACAGTACACTTTAAAACGATGAAAAATAACTCGTTGACGATTGTTGATGGTCCACAATTTATCATCCATGAAACATTTTGAGTAGGTATGAACGCACGATCTGCTGTCATTGGAAATGCAGTCATATTTCTTCTTTTTTAAGATCCCAATCGTTTTGTTTTTGGTCTACGCTCATGAGATTGGTTTTACGATTCCACCCTATGGGACGAGACCATTTATTGTAAAACATATGGAAGTACGGTGTCAATGTTTCAGTTATATAATATTTTTTATATTTTTTTTCTATAGCTTGATATACATATATGTACTTAATATAAGTTATATTATAATAGGTTTTAAGAAGTTAATTCAAAGTTACTAAAGATTAGTGGATACTAGGTAGAGTTTATTTTATGAAAGACAAGAAAAAGGACGGTAAAAGAATTAAGGATCCAGTCACCGAAACCACTTTAAAAAAGGCAGAATTTATACTTTTGTTTTACGTAGAATTTCTGTGAGAGCTTGGAACTTCCGAACGTAGAACACTGAAGCACGGAACTCCGGAATACGGAAATCCAAACGGAGGAATTCCGGAACTGGTAGATACGAATCAAAACGGCAACAATCGCTTTTTGAGGAAGAAAAAAGTGCTCTCTGACTCAGAAAAAGAGTTACTAAAGCAAACTTTTGTTCTACACAATGTTCACTTTCACTATTTAACTTAAGAAAATCTAAACGTCACTGTAAATAATTCAAGAGTTAGGAGAACCGTTTATATGTATGTATATCCACCGATATCAAGTGATCGAAATTTACAGTAGCCATTTTAACCGTTTTAAACTCACTAACAGTAACCGTAATTTTTGATAACGATACTTTGAAATGCGAACAAAAGAGTCGTGCAGAAAATGGCTCTCGCTGAACTTTTGCACTTTTTTAAATATGCTTGAAAGCTCCTGCTCACTGAAGCGAATAATTTAGTTAGACTTTTTACTGGATACGCGTTACGATTATAATTATTCGAAGCTTATGATTATCTATATAAGGTATTAGACAGACGATTAAATTCAAGAGTTCGCTAGTTTTACTTAGCTCAAGAGATTTCGCGATCGTCCTCCACCTTGTACATCCACATATCTACACATTTATACTGGTCGGTTAATGATACTCCTTATATTTCCTTCCTATTCTTCGATATAAGTCCTCCTAGAGTGCATCCAAAAAAAATTAAAAAAAATGTTTTTTTAATTCTGATTATCTAGATTAAAAAACGTGACTTTGTTAACCTTACTAAAACCTCGATAAAATTGGTAACACCCTTAATACGTAAAACTCGAACAAAGAATCTGAGGAGAAAACGACTCTTGAAAGTTTTAACTACATTTGTGTTGAATTTATTTGTATGTCACGAAGTTAAATAACTCTTAATAGTCCCGTTGTGTTTTTAAAGTCGCCCGTATGACAGTAGAACCCACGCTATGTACCAGAGTGAGAAATCAGCCGCGCTAAATAGGACCAATTAATATTGCAAAATATGCAATTACACATTTACAAATATTTAATTATCTCATTTTGACCTAACAGAAACAATATTTTTGCAGGAACGCGAACCACTTGACATCCTGTAGCTTTCATCGCTTGACTAATTTTGAAAAGTGAGATTTCATTTATTTCGTGTTCCTCCCCGATTTGTCTAAGAGGTTACAGTCTGAGTTTTTCCTCGACTGTTTTCCTCAATAAGCTATTTATATTTCAATAGCCTTTTAATTAAAACTTATTTGTAGAATACTATAAATGAAACTAGTCACAAAATGAAAAATAAAGTTGATACAAATAACAGAATAAGCCGGATATCAAATACAGACCGCGGGCGGAAATTAAAACGTCTCGGATTATCCTCGCGGGGGCGAGCGGCGGCGATAAATTGTGTCCTTTGTCTTCGCAACACAATGTACTAACTGCTGCTAAATAACTTCTTAATACATAAACATACAAATGAAGCTGTAGTATGCTACTTATTGTAAATAAAATACGGTAGAGTAAATTTGTTTTGCTTTAATCAAATCTGTTACATAAAGAAGTGTTTTCTTTGTGTAATAATAATAATAATAAATGCTGTATCTAAATACAAAGTTTGATCGAAATCGTTAAAGCCATTCCCAAGATAATATATTGTTTACATACAAGATTTTCTCACTTCGCTATTGTAAGATATGATCTTAGTATTTCCAGTAGTAGTAGTAGTATTACGTAAGAAGTTGTTATAAAACATATAAAACAAAAGTAGATGTTTCCATTGTGAAGTAGCAATGGAGACCACTCGGCGCATTGTACTGCGAAACCGCACCGTTTTCCGTGAGTAGCTTTATGTTTCTATATCCAATATAAGCAAATAAAACAGATTTTATAAAAAACAATATTTTTTTTGCAAATTGCAATTGCATAAAACTTGTTAATGTGTAAAATGAGGTAAATTAGGGAATTTTTTCAACAAAACGCTACTTTGGAATACAAAAAATAACGGATAGCTATTTTAATTTTTACAAACATTTCAAGCCTTTAATAAGGTGGGAATGAACAGAAAGAAATCTTTTTACTTACTTATTTAAATTTAAAGACAGTATAATGATCATGTCAGTATGATGAATATTATTTGTGTAAACATATGTGAAGAATAAATTGTTTCATTGTTTTCTTTCTTTAATAAAGTCAAAATATGTGGATTTAAATTAATAATGATCAAAGTAAATTGAAGTAATTTTACAAGTTAATTAAACGTTTATTCATTGCCGGCAGATGGCGGTAGTGGCCGCAGGACATAAATCCATTTTGTCACACGATTTTGTTTCAAATGGATAACGACTCCACTAAGAAACTTACACTGGTAAAGTTTAATTTATTAAATTCAAATACAAAAGAGTAATTGCTGATACTACTCAATTTATTGCTTTCTCTTCATTTCTCTTCTTTATCTCTTTCTATAACTATCTAATTCAAAATTTTAAAATTTATGCATTAAATATGACGTAGACGCTGGTACATTGACATATTGTATAAAAATATTGTGTTCCCTCTAGCTACAGGTTATATTTTAATATTTAAGGGCCGAGTTTGTTCTAACAATAAATTGAGAAGAGAAATAATTTATTTAATTGCTTCCGCGACTTAGCGTACAATTAATTCGAGCTGTCATCTCCACGCTCTTATTGTATGGAACTCTTTGGAACGCGAGTGGATTTCAATTATAAATGAAAGGATTAACGTGGCTTATGGATAATAAGTACTTTCCATTATACGAGTAAAGATTTAGCGTTACTCTTTCTACTATTTGTCAGTGTTATTTAATATGTAAAGGAACATATCTGATAACAATTCCTTAACACATCTGGTGTGGTAAATGACGAATGCCACCCGATCCTGGTATCGGACCAGAGGAAAGTAGAACACGTTATTACTATAAATTTTTTTCTCGTATAAAATATTTATTATAAATAAATAATTGTCACTAACAAATCCCAGACGTAACAAAACTTTGCGCTACATACATTACTTCGTCAGATATCCTTTTTGTCACTATTTCAAAACAAAAATACGGGCCCTAAAACTTTGTAAGGCGCATATGTGTAACATCCCATCTCGTTAACAAACAACAAGAACATTAATACTAACCTCTTGAAAATTTTACTTTTGGAATCTTTAATATTGTCTAATATTTTCGTTTGGTTGAACTTTAGAGGGTTTTCGTTTGATTGCTATGAGGTGCTTAAAGTTATGATTTTATTGATTTTTAATCAAAAAGATTTCATGGCGACCCTTTTAGAGATATAATCAAATCAACTCGGTCATGTTGAAATCTAATTGAATCTATGTCGTGCGGTTGAATTGTCTGTGTACGCCCTTTGATAAAATTTGTAGCAAAGATCAATATATATATTGGATCTTTTGGTAGATGATTTCACATCGATATAACTGTTATTATTATTTTTTATAATGTATGAATAATATTTGTACATTATAAAGAATAATAATAGATACATTAAACACAGACGGTCTTAATAACATAGAGCAACATCCAATATCCGGTTCTGGAGGAAAGCTGGGAGGGAGATCAAAACATCTCGACTGACACCGACTGTATCTCTGTATCACTGTATCGTTGTATCGCCGCCCGGATATCAAGTACAGACCGCGATCGGAAATGAAAACGTCTCGAATAATCTTCAAGCGAACTAATAACGATATAAGCCTTATATCGGCAAACGACAATTGGATTTATAAGTTATAACGATGTAGGATTTGGTCGGAGGTAGTGGATATTAGTTGTTCACTTATAAGTGATACTAAAGGACTTATTTTTTACAAATTTACACATCGAAAGCTTATTGTCAAGACAGTGTGTCAGAAAATTATTTATTATTTCAGCTAAGTATTTAATTCCGATCATCAGTTAGCATTTGTTGATGTAGGACATGTGTTCGCTTGAAATGTATAAGTACGTGTCATTTGGATTCATATAAACATAAAAAATTATTTACATCTGGAACTATCGAACCCTGAACATAATATCTTTGATTATTTTATAATGGCAATAAAACAAGTATCTACATTGCCTTCCTTTAACACAAAAGTCGTATTACAGTGAAAGCGTTATGGATTATATTGACTAGATGGCAAAGAGACTTTAGACTTATCTTAAATGTATTATTTTTTACAAAAATGAATTAAATGTTTATATAAATACCTACATAGTAAGTGACGAGTATCAGGTATCGGTCATAATATATTAAAATAATTTTCTCCGTATTGATAAGTTCTATAAAATTAATTATTTTTATGTAATAACGTTTTAATTTCGAATATCAATTAATTTAAAATGATTTCTTGAATAATTAAAATGAGGAGAAATAAAAATGCAACTATTACAGTACGCTTGTCGGCTCGCGAACAAACAAAACAAACGACGTTTAAAAATAAAGAACTCGAAGCGCAACGCTGAAGTAAATATATAAATTCTAGATATTATTTTTCATCTAGAAACATCTTTTCAGAAACAGAAAACTTCAAACAATTAAAAACACTTTTATTTTTTTTTACTAAATTCCATATAATTAATATGTTTTATAGTAATAAATTAATCTACAATACAATATAATAAACAAACTGGAGAAGCAATACATTTAATTTTGTTCTAATCTATACTTAGGCTGAACAAGCACAAAACTTTTATCTGACATTTGATTGTCCACAATTATTATTCATTAGGTGAGCGACAAACGTGATAGATGTTTAACTTTTGAGTTCAATAAATGGAAGTGATAATATAATAAACTGTCGTTCGCTACAATGATATTTACATCACGAATTAAGAATATAGATTTAAATATCAAATAAATTTACGAAGACTAAAATATACTACGAATAATAATAAGCTATGCGACTTGAAAACACCAAGCTGTCGATTTATTTGTGGCTTAAGTTGCCGCCATAATCAGCTGGGTCGCGTCGCCTCTCTGACCTAAGGCTAGATTAGTGATGGAAACCTTTAGACTTACTACCGAATTAAATTTTTACATGTTCATTTGTTTTTATTATTACTTTTATAACAACCATTATAAAATAATTTTCCATTCGATTATAAATTTACGGATAGTATTTTCAAAAAAACTGCTGGTAATATAGTGTTTGTGACACGAATTCCAGGCTCAATGGCGAATCTTCCAAGCAGTCAACTACCGTATTCTACTGAGCATTAGTATTACTTTTGAGTTCTTAGTTTTAAAAGTCGTGCTATAATACCGGGGAGCTACCTGGCAGCTTATAATAATATATTCCGGTAGCGTAGCTCAACAGTCTAACCAAATGGAAGTAAACATAAGCGAAAAATACAAGCTGCTTTAAGGAGCAACGCTCAGTGAATGATTTTCAGAATAAGTATTTATCAGTAAAGGTCTCTTTTAACATAGTTTATCCTCAGAGGGAAATGATGAAATCAGTCACATGAAAACTAATTTTAAATCTTGGAAGTATTATTTAACCCATACATGTTTTTTGATCCCACCAATATCGGTAACATTTGTCAAGTCAACAAAGAAGTTGTCTTTGTTCATTGGTAAAATAAGATTACACTACGACACCAACTATACCCAAACGAGGTTGGCAGGTGTGAGGCACGTGGCCGGCCAAAACTACTAATAACTATGATTATATTATACCTACCTCACATAAGTATGAAACGGACAAGGCTAACAAACCATTGCTAGCGTACTTTTATTTAAATATAACACATAAGTGTGTATTTTTAATGAAAACGCTTCAACGGTTACGCTCATAAAGCCAACTGAAAAATAAATAAGCTATTACTTTAGTGGACATAAAATTCTTAAGTATCATTAGCATTTATAAACTTTGCGTTGCGGTTTTTCATAACCCATGCGTTGGATTTAATCCAGTGTACGTTGGACACTACAATTACGAGTGCAAGGTAAGAACTGCAGCAGGACAGGTCGGCGATACGTGCCGCCGAGGTGCTACTCTGCGCCAACTGCGCCCCGTGACCCCATCGCCGGGACGTGAATTTTAAAATTGTAAAATTAGTATAACTTAAAAAAACATTAATATTTGCTAGCTAATACTCGTGGTTTCGTTTGTCATTTTCCTCACTAGATTTATAATTTTATCGCTTTTCTTTTACTTTTACGTTCACAAATTATTATTGCGTCGAGGTATTGTCTACTCCAAAATTTTTTTTTCAACATCCATACTTCCGTAGTACCAACTATCATTAATAAAAGCGACATATTATCAATGACTTCAACGTATAATTTCAGCTTACAATGTGCCGTTAATTAAAACATTGGAAAAATAATAAAAAATATTTCAATTCAAAATGATAATATCCATTTAAACTTGTAACAAGCAATTTATTAAGGTGATTGTTATTTCAGCATATGTTTTCAGCGTATTTTAAAACGCCAAAAATAATTAAATCTTTGCATTAAATCGTCACGCAAAATCGCTTTACGAGCTAAATTTAATATTAATATTGAAACAGATTGCTCGTAATGGATGTTTTAT
>JAABKM020000002.1:515887-530725 GCA_016277805.2 Papilio aristodemus | reverse complement strand
TTAAATACTCTTTGCATTATTAAATAAATTCCTTCAATAATAAACCGCGTAACCGACTGAGACAACTAACTTTCAATGAATCTTTAAGTTATACATGCAATCTATTGTCCGAGGTAAACGCCGAGCGCTTGCCCCCGAGATATGTTTACTATTTCTTCACACTAAAAAAGGCCAACAAAAAAGCCTATTTCGACACAATACGACCAATATTTAACAATGTTGTTTTATCAGATATTTTAATTTACAAAACCCTGCTTATATTGTTTTTGTATTATCGTCTTTTATAAGATGCTGAGGCTTATTAGCTAATTTGATTAAATTCTGACACCCTCTAATCGAACAGCTGAGCTGTTTACACAAGCGGTATTGACAGAGCCAACCTTCCTTACAAGTTTACCCATCGCTAACAAATTAAGGATTCACATAGTGTTATAGATGAATAAATGTTTCCTCTTACAGAAGAAGGTGGTTACATCATTGCAGGCAACAATTACAAGTGCTCCGCTTCTTCTGGGTTTATCTTCCTTTATAAATGAGCATATTAATAAATAAAAGATATCTCGAAACCAGTAAAATTAACCTCGAACGATTCATTCATTAGATGAAATAAAAGTTTGACGAAACTTTTTTCTTACTCTTAAATTTAAATGCTATTTGCGTGAAAAAATTATGAAGTTTCTTACTTTTTAGCAATTTCAGGTTTCGTTCCCAGCGGTTTTTAGTTGCGTTCAAAGCACACCGCCATGTTGAGCGCGCGCTCGTTAAACTTCGATCCGCAGATATCGACAGCTTCCACCAGCTTTTGACGAAAGGCAACAAAAGGAAGCTAATCGAATTTTAGCACACAGTAGAACTTTACTTCTATCAGTCTACATATATCTTTAATATTAAAGTAACTTCTTACTTTTTTTATTTATTATCTCACCCCCTATCGTAAGTTCTTTCTATCGGGAGCTTCGAGTCTATGAATAGTATCAATAATTTTCTTGTATTATTTCATAACGTAAACTTGTTATACACTATACAAGCACGTCGTTATAACGTCAGAGACATAACACTTTTCAGAAACGTTATAAAAATAATTTTCACATCGAAATTCCTCAAAAATCTTTATTGTGAGTATTATAAAATTTACAAACAGCAATATAGTGAACGGATGTTATCCATTTGCTTTAACAGTATCTAATTGAAGCAAAGTACGAAAGAATTTTCCTGTTCCTCCGCTCCGAAAAAGAATTTTTTCATTTGTTTGCATTTTTCCGACCGAGCGCCGCTTCCTCCGCGGGCATTTGTTAGATGACACTCATTGCGGTGTTAAATGTTAGCGTGCTGGAGAAATCTAGAACATTTAAGAATTAAACGTAAAACAATATGTTCAACTGATTTCTAAATGTTAAATTAAGTGTACATTTTTTTTCTGCTAGATTGTATATTAGTGTTCATCATTTCAATAAGAAATTGTATGCGCATTATGTGTGTTGGTGCGTGGATGCTCAAATTTAAAACTATGAGGAATTGCAAAAAGTACTAAGAAGTCTCGGGCCCGGTTTAAAATTTGAATACTATTAATGTATTATTAAATTTTGAAACATCAATCCTCCTATCTGATAACTACATAGACATAAGTACGGAGAAACTCGATCGAAATAATAAAAAGTACAATTTGATCGACATAAAAAAGAAACATTTTACGTTGTTAAAACGGTACAATTTTATGTTCTTGTATCGCATATCATGAAATGTTTCGACGGCTGTTATTGGCATCTGTCTGTTCCTCCTCGTTTGTATTTTACGGAAATCATTTTCAGTATCGGTGTACATTTAAAAAAATTGTAGTAAAATTTATTCAACCTGTGATCGAACCTTGAGTTCGAAATTAAATTAGAATTCATGAAATTATTTACAAACATTTTTCTCCTTATCTTATTTCAGGTTGAAAGGAAACGTTCAATTACTGCTGTTTTCAGTGACATTAAGGCACGCCTATGTACATCAAGTACCATGTTAATTAAAATCAAATCAGGTATCAATGAAGTGAATTAGAGCGTGAAATCTGTCAACAATTGTAACAGTGTTGAACTCGTTGTATCAATCAGGGATAATACTGCTTCAATTTATGTTATTAATCTGACTAAATAAAATTGAACTATTTGCCATTATCGTCACATTATACACTGTACAGTTCAATTTTATTCACTCACTCAATTTACTATACTAAAATAGTCAAAATCAAGTCAAGATTTTATGATTTAAGTGTATATCTGTCAATATATAATCTAAATGGTGCACTTTGGTGGATAATGATTTAAAAATCATAAAGAAAAACTCGCGGATTTTAAATAAAGTATTTGGGCGATGATTAAAATAATAAAGATAATGAATGTATTTTGATTATTTTTCTACGATTATATATTTATATAATCGAAAAATAAAAATTAGCACAATCTACATTCTTCACTAACAGACAGTTTTAAGTAACGTACAATTATAATGAAACAAGTCTGTCAAACAGTACATAGTAGACATGCTCAAGTCCGAGGTGAATTAATACATAAATGTTTGTAATGCCTCTTCAGCATTCGACTGAAGCAATTTGAATGAAATGAATATTAAAGCCCCAATTGTCGTATGGTTTAGGACTTGAAACGTTCGAACCCTATTTTCAACTATTGCAGCACCGAACCAGTCAAAGCCTACTTTTAACAACGATGTAGTAAAAGTTTTTTAAATTGTTTTCTCTATTTTATTTAGTTAAAGTTTTCATTAAATTCTAAACAATTTTATTTCTTATTAAAACTTTCATCATATAAATTTTTAATAAATATCGCTCTTTAGTCTTAACCGCTGGTCGTATATACTACCTTTACTACACGTAGTATAGTATTTGAATAAAATTAAACTATCAATTAAGGAGATATAGAAATATCTATATATCTATATAGATATAAAAAGAACATATAGGCTATTCACCATGAATAATGAAAAGGATGTTATAGCACAGGTAAACGATACTTCCAAGAAGTAGTCTCCTTAGTACAGCGGGTAAAACAGTAGACCACAGCTAGTCATCAAACATGACAAGCGTTTCTAAACTTATCCACGAGGCTCATATTTCATTGAGATTTTTCTTATCCCTTACGTAGAGGATTTCCCGGTACACCCCGAGGGAACAGTCACGCACGAATCTTCCGGCCTCGTAAAGATTCACAATGGAGTCACGCAGCCGCGACGCCAACACGCGCCGACCTCTCAATTATGATCCCGCAGCGTGTTGGGACAGTGACACGTCACGGATCATGTCACGCTCACGAGCGGTACAACGGACCAATATGTACGACAAAAAATTAAATTAGAATTAAGAATAGCACAATAGTTAATTATTTATTTTTAATTAATAACATCTATCTAACCAAGCGAACTGGGACAAAGCACTAGTTGCTAAATAAAATAATCCTTGCCGTAAAGTACAATATCATAATTAAATTACAAACTGAATGCGTTCTTGGAAATTGTCATGAGTGCAGTCTTGCATTTGTGAAATTTTAGTACAAATAGATATACAGCTCGCGCATGAATCCTTATGGATTTATTCACGTATTAAATAGTTCCCGTCTTAGCGTCGCTAATTGTGGAGTACATTAAATATTTTACTACATACACAACTTGAAATGCTATATAATATCTATGCAATATGGCTTGAGATTAGATTATTATATTAAAAGACATAATAAGCTCGAAATATTTTCCGAGGTTTAGTTTAGACCTTTACAGTTTATACAGTAAATGCGTACCTTTAATCTTATTCGGTAACGTCATCTCATTGTTTTTCCTCTTTGAAAGATCGTTCAAATAATTCATAGACAAAATAAGCAAAATCAAATTTAATGTTCAATTATCAGTCAATCATTTAACTCAATTATGCAACTACATCCTATTTGCGATTATTCGCATCCGCGCTGAAAGTGGAATGACATCAACTAAATCCATTGAAAACTAAATCCGTTAGCTAATATCGGATACGTTCATGAACAATGAATTGTTGCGTTCATTGAACATGGCGAAAATTAAAATACTTTGCTAATATAAAATAGTTTAATTTATATTTAATACTTGATTAAAATATTAGAAAATTTCTTTATCTTCTTTCGAATTTAATTTTTTTCCTGAATTTATTCCATTATTTCCGATTTTTGCAAAATTTGGCTCAGTTTCTATATTGTACAGTTTTATAAGGATTTTTTTCTCTGTGCTTGCTTGTAATATATATTTTTAATTGCGATATAAAAAACGCTATTGTATTTGTTGACTATTTCACAACGACAATTACAACCGCACCGAATCGAAACCTCATTAATGATGACGCAGTTGAACTCGCAGAGAGTGCTTTAATACCCGATATAACCAGATAATGTCACAGTGATGGACGGACGGACGTATTTCATTCACAAGTTTACATCCAACAGCGAATATAGTAGTTTTTTTTCTTCTCTTAGGCACTTTTCTCTTAAATTAACATCTAAGGATAATTTATAAAAATCATTCAATAATTTTTTATGAATTTCGTTTCAATGCGTTTTACGAAGAGCCGTGTGTTAAATAAATGTAATATAGATAGTAATACGCGATGTATTGAGCGGAAGGATAAAAAACATAACATTAGTGGAAATACAGACGTCGTTTTATAAGATGTTCATATTTTTACAAATGTTTTAGATTTACAGGGGTTTTTAACCAAGAATCAAATACAAAAATTTAGTTCTAATATAATTATGATATAAAGAAAATAACAAAGTTTTATATTTATCTTCATCATGAAGTCAACACTCGATTTCGGGGTATGAGGACAAGATATATTTAATTTATTATTTAGAGCACTTAGAATAACGCTTGTTACTCCTAACAACACATCTAGGACAACCTAACAAATGCTTTCTCCAGCCACGAGACAGTTTATATATTTTTATATTTTCATAATCGTATAGAAACATCCCTTACAAGTCTATCTCATGCGAAAAATACAATCTTAAGAGATTACACTATTACTTCCTTAGCATTGGTAAACAATTCACTTTGATCGTAGAATTACTTTGACGTAATCATCGGATTGCTCTCAGCGAGGGCTAATGGTCCTTTGAGTGGAACGAGACGAACAATCGGCCGTCAGACCGCACGAGAGGCATTAAATCTATTCAGCTGCGACAGAACAGCTTAGTCTAGATTTAGATCCTCGTATCATTTCCTGCTCCAAGTGTTCAACACAATATATAAAATACCCGTCTCATGTCTTTCTGGAATGACACTACTCAATCTATCTGAATGGTAATTTGTACTGAATGTCATATTGACTAACTTGAAAGACCCAATAGGTTTACTTATTAATAACTTTAATATTTTCTATTGCAAATTAAATGTTTAATTATTTGTAACTTCCATAAGTTACCAATAGATGGCGCTGTAATTTATTGTTACAACATATTTTGTCACCTATACTGTTGTTACTCGTCACGCAAGTATTCCTAGCTAAAAGCTATTAGTATTACCCATGCGAAGCCTGGACAAGTCACTAGTAAGATATAAAATAAGTTCCCATATACTTTAACCAAGGTCGAGTAGACAAAGTCGACGACACAGAACATAAAAGAATGGAAACGGATTTGATTTAATTACAAAGGGTTGCAAGAGCCCATTTATTCAAATTTGTAACAAATTGCATTAAAATGCTTTAACTCTCATACCGTCTACCGAAAGCAATATCTAAAATTAATTATATTCTGTCTCCAATACAAATGAGTTTTATTTTTTGTTATCTTTTGAGTCACAATATTTTATATAAGGGTCTCCTCAACATATTTCCTATTTCATTAAATCACAAAGTAAATGAAAATAAACTTTATTGAAACACAACAAGCGACACGACAACACACTGTTGACACACGAATGATATCGTTATCAGAAAAAAAAAACATGCAAAAAGCAATATCTTGATACGTGAACGAACTTTATTTAAGTCTTATAAAGTCGAGGTTGACACGACCTTCCGGTGTGCCTTACAACTTAACAAATAGAGGCGAAGCTTTCTTTTATACTTCAAGGTGGCATTTCTTCATTACATAATATATGAAATTGAAAAAATGAAATTTATTTACGATTAGACTTAGCCTAATTTTACATTTCTATGTTTTTTTATAAACTTAAATTAATTATTACGTACGTAAGATAGCACTTAACGAGACAAACAAACCTAAATTTATTTAATTAATTACAGATGACAATAAAACCAAAATAAAAAGAAAAAGAAAACTGAAGCCAAGCCAAGCCAGTTTGCAATTTTATAAACAGCCAATGATTTTATTGTCTTCTAAAGTATTAGTAGATCATGAAATCATTTTTTAATATTGTAATTTGAATGCTTAACTTCAAATATAAAGATTATGCTAGGACAGTTCATACCCTTAGCCTTAAGGCTATTGGTGATCCGTGAACTGAACAAATCACTTCACAATATTATATTTCAGCGCAGAGAAAACAGTTTATTCAGATTCATAATTATTAAATTTTTCACTGTTATAACTATATGTCATGGTATTTGATACTTCATTTATATTAGTGAGGAATATAAATTGTTCAAAAATACCCTCGTGGCACATTTGTCTTTTATATTTTAGAAGCTTATTGTAACATATTTTCAACAAATACGTACATTTTACAACTTAAAATTAAAATGCAAAACACCGTAATAAAGTAAGCTCTTGACGCTGCCAGTTAAAAAAAATGGGATTTAATTCAAAGCTTTCAGTTAGAGCATTTTATAACGAAAATTTTATGTGACAACTGCATTTATTTTTAATAAAAATAACAGGTTTTATTTTAATGGAAATGTTACGGTATCTGATGTGTGTTTTATTTAAAAAGTTTTATGTTTGCGTTTGTTACAGCTGAAGAAATACTTTGGTATTTAGTTTTTTATGCCAGCTTTTGCCCTTCGTGTGTCTATTTTACAATATAACAATATTTTGCAGATTTAAAAATGATTACTGCTTCTACTTCACCAACCTGCAAATCACATAAAACTACAACATTGTGTTGTTTCCCTTGAAAGTAGTCAATAAAACAATCTTTATCATTTTTTTTTATTATTCATTAATTTAAAAAAAATCATCATTGAACATTTCATTGATCTATTACAAATATTAAAAATGAAAGGTTGGAGGTGCTGGGACTTGAACCCAGGACTTTCAGCATGCGAAGCAGACACTCTACCACTGAGTTACACCCCCGGTGATAGTAGTATCGAATTCAAGCTTCTGTTAAAGCAAGCGACAATTTACGACACAGGATAATAATGACCTTGATTTAACTTAGTTCATAATAACTGCCCCGTACAATGCAGCCTTTGTTAAAGAGGTGCCAATCAGTTGACTGTTCGCTTAACTCCACTGTTATACCAACGTGAAATTCAACGGAGTAATATTACATTGCGGAGATCACGCCTCATTATTCAGGCTTTATGTTGTAGTAAATACAATGAAGAGTACGTTACTAAGTATATACATAATATTAAGCAAAGTTGTCTGTCTTCTCTGTTTGATTGCCACCTCCATGAAAAAGATTTATAAACGGTTTTTGCCAACGCTTAATTGATCAGTCCCAATGTAAGGCCTATCTACATATGTCGACCTGGATGTGATATTTATTTTAGAAATAAGGAGAAAGAAAGAAAAGATTAAAAATATCATTTAAATCGTTAACATTATATTATTTGACGTGCGCTTAACTTGATCGTAAGTTCGCAACTTGGATTCCGGCTTTAAACTTGCAATGCTGGAATGTCAAATAAGCGTTACAACTAAGATTAACATAACTTTGAAAGACTCAAACCTTCTAACCAAACAGCACTCTGCAAGTTATATAACTTGACTAAATTGTGTAGAATTGAAACCCAATAAAATAGAAAACACATGAGCTTTGTGATAAATTTTGAGTTTTGGCTATGATATATTAGTAATGCTGCATGGGCAAAATTATTTTTTATTGTTTAATTTGAATTCGAAATTCCAAAAAACAAAGATGTTATGGAGGTGCTGGGACTTGAACCCAGGACTTTCAGCATGCGAAGCAGACACTCTACCACTGAGTTACACCCCCGACGACATTGGAAGCGAATACAAGATTGTATTTTTACGTATGGAATTTATTTTTGATTGCGCAAGATGTATTAATATTGTGCAATTTAAAATCTTTAAATTTTAGTTACATATATCATTCATTGTTTTAGCAATCATTTGAAGATTTAACTGAAACATGATATCTAGAGACTTTAAAGTTGCCCGTAAAGCTGTCCAGCAAATAAATTCAGTCATAAAAAACAAACTACACATTTTCATCTATTACTTGTTCTTTGTCCTATGGTCTATTCCATAGAAAGATCGATTTTCAGATGGCCATTTGAGAATGAAATCCACACACTCCTTTGTACCTGGAACTAGTACATTCACGTCCAGTCGTTTCAGCGATGATGAAATGTGAATCTACAAGAGCCCTGTGACAGCTGCCATTCAACAGCCCTTTATTGAAACTTTCATACGTTGCCGTCGTCTGTGTCCTTACAAAGACGTGTTCTTGTAACGTGATATGAAATTCTATTATTTACAAACGAATGCTCGTGATTTAGTTGCGTTTGTGATTTGAGTGCCATTTTTATAATAAACTAACTATAATTTGTTAAAATTTTATAGTATTAAAAAAACATATTTTTAAAATATAAACTGCCTTGAAGCAGTGGGACTAAATTTTAACTGATAAACTAAAGATGACATGGTCCTAATGCACAGTTTTTATTTTTACTTAATACATTGAATTATTTTCTAATTTCTAACAATAACTTTATTACATTTAAAGTGCAGTGATGCTTTCGCTTGCTGACGAATATGTTAATGTTATGCAAATTTTAAATTGCACAATATTAACACTTCTTGCGCAATCAGAACTAAATTCCACACGTATAAATACAAGCTTATATTCGCTTCCAAAGTCATCGGGGGTGTAACTCAGTGGTAGAGTGTCTGCTTCGCATGCTGAAAGTCCTGGGTTCAAGTCCCAGCACCTCCATAGTTTCTTTTTTTTGGAAAATCCTTTTAAAAGTATCCATAATATAAATAGAATGAAAATCCTAAATATAAATATTTATAAGAAACTCTTATGTTTTTGCCACGAAATAAGAAAGATTTTTGGTTTTAAAAGCCGGTAAATCACTAAAAATTGGAACATTAATATTTTAATAAACGGGATAAATTATTTGTCCAAGCGTTTAGCACAAAATGCAGGAGACTTTAATTAGTTTAGAGCATATATCACTCACGAGACTTTGCCACGACACAGAGTGTGTCACTCCGACAATAATTACGACAGACTTACTTTCAATAGCGAACAGTGAAAGGCTGACGAATGTAGAATAAAGATATATTATAATGTCACGATGCGTACAATGCGCAACGATACTTATGTTTCAACATATTCACATTTGAAATTAGTCTTAAAGGTATATTTCTATATCATTTTAAAATTAATACATAATAAAATGTCATCCCAAAAAATCATTACCTTAAAAGAAAAATTCAAACAGACAGAAAAAAATACTTTGGAGGTGCTGGGATTTGAACCCAGGACTTTCAGCATGCGAAGCAGACACTCTACCACTGAGTTACACCCCCGATGACATTGGAAGCGAATACAAGATTGTATTTCTTGTAAAACGTATTTATCCATTTGGTGGCCAAACCTGTCCGAGTTGAAAAATCTTCCGAAATAAATAAAATATAATCAGTTATTGTTTAGAATTAACAAATAATTATCAATGACGCAGGAACGTCGACATTGGAGTAACTGTATATTGGTATAGTTTGGTTAGATAAAATACTCCAAATAAATTATATAGTTGAACAACGAATAACTTACTTATTACTTAACTTCCCCCGAAGATAACTTTTCCACGAAATATACAGACAACATATGAGATGCAGTGATACGGAAGAGGCCACGTCCCGCACGAGGCTTCTGGTAACAGATGTCGCATATTGAAATGTTAACCAACATTCCCAGCGCAATATAATATTACTTTTTTCCTTGTGATTACAATGAATTTGTCTTAAAGAAACGTCAACTTGTGTTCAAGTTATACTTGCGATAAATTATCAGTGATTTATTAATTTTATAATGTAATTTATTTCAATAACAACTGATACAAACGTGTTAAAATAATTTTTAAATTTTCACTTTTTCTTTTATCTTGGTCATCAAATAAAATCTGCATAAGATTTATCAAGTCGTAGACACTAGTTACTTTGAAAGTAAATCAATGAGCAAACAACTGTAAATTAAATATTTAAAAATATTTTACTTGATTTTATGACAACAAGAGTTAATATAGGAAATACCTTTTTAATGGCTTAGTCATTATAACTCCGACTGTAGTTGATATTTTATATCAAAATCTCTTTAAATTACCGAAACGCCACTTAAAGAGTTTACACTTACAAAATAAAAGCAAAATTATAATATTTTTGACATTTCAGAATATCAATTTCTTATTAATTAAAAAATCCGATCAGCTTTACTTTATTTCTCTGCTCCAAATTTAATTAAAAATAAATAATGAATACCATAACAAGTACAAGTGGATGGTTGTTAAGTAATAAAAAAAATAGAAGTTGTTACTCATCAAATAAAGTGGAGTCGGACAACGCGGCCGCGACCCAGTTTCAGGTGAACAGATTATGAAGTTCTAATACAAATAGACGGAATGAGGTCTGCAGATGCCTAATTTTTGCGGCAAATAATGGGGGAGGTCTATGTGAAAATCAAGACAAGAAGAACAATCGATAGGGTTTCGTCAATGCCAACAAGTTTCGAATATAACACAATATAACCTCAGAATAAGCTCCATAATTTTCAAAAGGAAAGTTCGAACTCCTGCAAAACATCTACAAAAAATCGATGCAATATAAACATAAACTTTTATAAGGTATCTTAAAACTTCAAAGAAGATTCTTTGAAAAAATAATTACCTATCTAAAATAATCCAATACCTTCGTAATAAATCGACGCCGCGTTTTTATCGGATGGGTCGGCGACGCCGCGCGTGCCGTGGCATACTAATCCACGCCGGTCGCTTTAAAAATAAAAGAATAGACTTTATTGATAGCCGTGGAACGAAAGGAATATCTAAGTATGCTAATTTACTACGGAAATATCCTGATTATACTTACTGATGCTACAAGGTAACGTTGCCGATGCGATCGATACATTTATCTCATCTAAAGAGCGATCCTAAAAACGTAGAAAAAGGGAAATTATTTCGAAGCTACGTAAGCGAGACCTTCAGTATTTGTCGAATATGTGAATTCATTTCGATTATTTGTAAAACAATGATTACTTCATTTATGTTTTGATGACATTTATAGGTGTCTGTTAGACGTATAACGTGAAGTAAATCTAAGGCTTTCCATAGTTTCTCAATAAGTCATCTTCACACCACACCCGACGCCGCGGCTCGTGGTGGCGAATATTAATCTGACATTACCTCTTATCTAACTTCCTTCTTCAAATGGAAAAAAATCTATAGGAAATTGAACAGAAACAAACTCATACAGTGAACACAGCTATTCCACCTCATCCGCAACAATCATAAGAGTTCCCAACATGATGCTTTCTTTTATAAAGAGAGGGAGCCAATAAGAGAACTTAAGGAATGGGTAAATTACTAACAGCAGTAATATTCCTACTTATAATTAAGTACCGCAAAAAGATCTAGCAAGATGTTCCAGGCCTTTATACAGAGACGTAAGTGTCAGTCACGTACGACTCTTTGTCCGCGGCAATTTATAACTGAGTCACGCAGCCTGCGCCCTCACGCACCGATCACCTAATTGTTACAAGTGGCGTGAAGCTGTGGCCGAGTGCGTACAAGAAGTGATTTCTTGCTTTAATAAATTTCTATTTGAGTAAATTTATAAATTCTTCCAATAATTTTTTGATTTTCGAGCTAACAGAATTCATTTTAAAATTTTTTGTTTAAGAAGTATTGTTTTATTATTGTATTTTTTATCCACTTTATACAATATATCTACAACACAGAGTTTTTGAATTATTCTGATAAAATTACGCTACATAGACGACAAGTTTAATTAAAATCTGTTAAGTGATTTCAGCATGAAAGCACTACATCCATTCATTCGTCTTAATAATCTAATTACACCTATAAAAATAACATATAATAGCAACTTTAACCATTGATATCACTTTTACGACAGATAATATTTATTTATCATATATTTTGTATTGTAAATAATTTTTAAACAGATATATAATAGCTAAAAGATGAAATGTTAATCCCATATAAACAGAAAAAAGTTAAAGCTATATTCATACAAAATAAACAAGTACATTTTTTGTCTCTGTTGAATTTTTAAAGCGCTTTCGCAGTCTATTGGCAATTTACGAAGTAGTTGGAGCGGTAAATAAATATTTGTTTATTGCAATGTAGATTGCATGAACCAATTTAGGTTTGTGCGAAATTTAAAACTGTTAAATTTTCCAGGAACATAGTTGAACATAACAACGTTTGTGCTCCCCGAAAGGATAGGCTCAGTTATAGCTAGTGCATCCACAATTTGTGCCCGATATGGCATTAGGCTCGCCATCTATCCCAACATGGGACGGCGAAATGTTGCCTACCCCTTCAGAGCATACAGACAAAAGGTATGTTTTTATAGTTGATACAATATGTACTACATGTTTAAACCTGTCTTTCATATCCACTTTACTTTTACAAATAAAAAAATCAAAACAGGCAAGAAACCGCGGGACGTTAAAAATATCAAATATCGCTGAAGATAAAGTTACACTGAGTTGAGAAACGAGACAAAACATGTCAAGACGCCGTATATGATATATTTATCAGCGAACGTATCAACGAGCCCGTCAGTGGATGTCTATTAATCATTTGTCGACAATATATAGCGGATTTCTTCAATAAAATTAAAAATATTAAGTACATTCTTAAATAACATTTGAACATAATGGACTGAATGTCACTGTCTGATGTCTTCGGTACGAATCCTAGGTTGGGTAAGGTTTTTTCAACTCGATATCAACCCGGATTTTGGTATTTGTGTTCGCTATCACGATAGGCTCGCCACCTATCAGATCATGGGATGTAAAACGTAACGCGAAAAGAAGACGTGTACTAGTTACACCTAGTTATAACTAACACGAGTCTAACCTAATCTAACAGAGGAAAATAACTTGATCTTTAAACTTGACTTTCACACATTTAATGATAATTAAAAACAAACCCCTTTATAAAACAATCGCTAGTCGCGTTAAAACTGGGATAATTAGTTTTCAAAGTATATATTTAAACATGAAAATAATATTCCAAAAAATACTTATTACTTTCATATACGAATTAATTTCAAGACACGAATCTTTGTCATAGATATATTGACTGGCTTTTACCACGTTTGTAATTCCTACAGCAAAATTATATTTACGAGGCAATTCTTTTGAAAGTTAAGGCTGCGGCGGCGCAAGGCCGCCACCTCGAAACACATCTTGACGAAAGTAATACTTCGGCAGAGTGCAGAGGTTATGAATATTTCATATCTGGTAAAAGCCTTCATCAAATAAAGACTTTGTAAACGAAGTTAAATGGCTTTGTAAAAGTTTGATGTTAATATGTGGCCACTAAAACTGCGACCTGCGGTAAATTATTGATTTATATATCACAAAAGCTTGCCAATATTTTATGCAAGTGTTGTTGGCTTCATATCTATGATGTATTCCACATTATAATGGTAAGAAAATCTTGGATAAAGAGGAGTATTGGAAGAGAGGTGGTAAGGAGCAGATTAGTATTTACAAATCATGTATCGTGGGCTATTAGCTGATGCTATGGGATTGCTCGACTTACATAAGCTCTGTATAGTTCTTGGATGGACAAGTTAAAGTGTTAGATATAACATGTGCTATTTATTTACATTGAGGACGCTATGGCAAGCCACAAGTCAGTAAAAAGAAATTATTGATTTTTTGAGAAATTTTATTTTTGTTTATAATTTATCTTCCCGTTTCCTGGCCCCACTCAATACGGCAGTTAGGACGTAATACAATTACTAGTTTATGAGTCTGAAGCGTGTCGTCGCGGCCTCACGAACAGCAGAAAATTCTCGATGTTGATTTTTAATATTTGTAGAACTTAGTAATCTAAAAACCCACACGACATATAGTATTTTTAAATAACTTAATAATATCTCTTTGTGGAAGCAACTTTTATTATAGATTTAACAGATTATACGAGAGAGATTTAACGCGCGTAAATATGATGTGGAGTAATTAGTTATTATTCCGATATAGAAGTATGAAAAATATGAACTGATATAATTAACGTAAAAGTAGTTTAATTGTCATGTTGAATTTAGCATTGATCAATCTGTCATTCCGCAGTTGTCAGCCGCCATGTTGCCGCCGCCATATTTGCCGCGTCATCTGACAGCGTCGGTAAACCGAGTGGAAGACGAATGATGGATTATCGTATACGGAAGATCGTTAATAATGTTTTATCGTTTATTTATCGATGTAGTTCTCTCGTTTGAGTTTAGTTTGCTCTTATTAAAATAAAACGCCTTTAGCTTTCTCAATGGCTGGATAAAGTCAGAGTTATAATGTTCATCATATTCATCATGTATGTGTGTGTGTATATATATAAAAGTGCAAATTACAAATATATTAAATTATTACTGTTTAATACTTTTCAGTTTTTATTATTATACATTATAGTTC
>JAABKM020000002.1:478215-490468 GCA_016277805.2 Papilio aristodemus | reverse complement strand
ATATAAATATACCTAACAATCTAAATGTACTTCTTTTAACATGTATATTGAATGCAAGACAAATTTAATTGTAAACTGTCCAAGATGTTGACGTGACCAGTTGTTACCGAAAGGAATTAGTCTGGAAAAATTAAAGAAACAGGACATTATCCAATATAGACAACAAATTTTTCATATAAAATATACGGCGAAAAATTCTCGCAACTTCAATTGACCTGAGGGGAGGTTTACTGTACAGGTCGTGTACAGTCGCAAGCAATCATTTTTTCTCACAAATGTTCCCTCTGACTCTGAAAAGACCCGTTGCCGGTCAAGTAAAGTTGCGAGAACCATGCACATATGTACGAGGTGCCTGGAGCCGTTCAAGCAGGACGCGGGGCAGCCGCTAGGGCGCGGGGTCTGCGAAGGGCACGCCGGGCTGCAGGGACAGCGCGCGCTGCGTGGGCTCGTAGCGGCCGGCCAGGTAGTACAGGTCGTTGCAGTCGTCGGCGGCGCGCTGCTCGGCCGCCACGCGCTCCCGGTACTGCGCCAGCGGCACCACCTCGCACTTGTGCGATATCGTCTGCACGTCGTTCTCGTCCGTGTGCGGGGACTCGAACAGACCGCCCTACGACAAGGGTCAGTAAAAACATCTATCAAAAAACAATGTGTAGTGCTATCTTACAACCTTCCCCGCTGTCACCACTCATCTCTACATGGTATTTTCTTTCGTATGCTTACGAAAAAATTACACTATACAATGGCAATAACTCGTATAAATCGTAAAAGAATAGAGTGTAGGCGGGCATAAGCAAAAGCAATGGCGACAGACAATTCACAGCACTTAGAATATGTGTCAACATGTGTTGTTTGCAATAAATAAAAGTATTAGTGTTGGACAACCTTCCTCCTTTGACCGAGGGATCGGGTCCTAGGAGAGCGTAGGATGAGCAGTGTACTGTACCGGATACTTGAGCGGGCCGCGGCAGCCGACCGTCTCCTCGGGGTGGTAGAACCACTCCACGCGCACGGCCATCGCGCCGCGCGCCTCCCACAGCGCCACGATGCGCCCGATGTAGGGCCGGTCCGCGCGCCCCGTCGACAGGAACACTGCCGCCTCGCCTACCTGCCCACGCCCACGCCCACGCCCACGTGCAATATTACAAACACATATTATATAATTTTCAGATATCTAAGAGTACATCGGATGGCATTGCATACCGACGTTCCGATTGCAGCTTCATAGGTAACTGTGTCCTAGTATCAAATGGTATCAAATGTATTTTCCTAGTTAAAATCTCCTAGGATTGTTATTTTTTTCACACAACATATTCTAAAGAGACAGCTAATCTACCAGGAACTAGGGTCAGGGTGTAGACGAGCGGCAGTGAACTCACGTGGAGCGTCTCCTCGCCGCGCTGTATGGCTCGGTAGAAGAGCTTGCGGTGTCGCGGGCGCGCCGTGCGGCGGTAGGCGGGGCCCAGCCAGCGCCACAGCGCGCCGCCCGGCAGGAACGCGGCCATCTTGCTGACACCAGCCCCGCCCCCGCCCCCGCACACCGCGCCGCCCTCCATCGACGTCGATGACACCGTGCGCTTCTTAGTTTTCTGCAATCCCAGTAATGTCACTCTGAGGTGTGTTATGTTAATGACCATTTCTTCTTAATCATCAACCCTCTTAAGAAAAACAGAATTATGAAACGAAAATGGGATTTGACATCTTACATGTAATCAAGTAGCAATCGATAGGATTAGTAATTTTGTTAAAGGGAAAAAATACCTTTTTTGGAGCTTCCATGGAAGTAGATGGCACGTCCGCTTCCAGTCCTATCCCACTGTCCTTCAAATTGTCCTTAAGGTCATCGTCTTTCTTCAGAGTTATCTTACCAAGTTTGCTGAAGTCGAGAATGGCGTTCTTTACAAGACTTTTCTTCGACAACACCGCCTTCTTAATGACGGTCTTCATTTTCTCTTCTGGGGATTTCTCGACGGCTATCAGAGTGGACAGTCTGTCGTTGGAGTCTCCCGAGTCCTCGTTGGATTTGTTGGAGTCCATGTAGTCTGTGGAAGACTTCCTCCTGTGGTGGTCGTCACCCGATGAACTGGAATGTTCCTTGCAGCTCGAATGATGTCTCTTCTTGTGTTTCCTGTGGTGTTTCTTGTGGTGTCTTCTGTGTTTGCAGTGCTCCTCGCAACACTTGTGTTTCTTCTTTTTCTTTTTCACGTACTCGGTAGAGTTGGGATCGTCTTCGCTGGAATGGAGACGCTTGAGCTTTTCCTTTCGGTGTTTTTTAAGTTTCTTTCTGTCTCTATGCCTATCCTCTTCCTCTATTTTTTCCATTATTTGTGTCTGCGGTTGCGGAGGTGTTTCAGTTTTAACTTCTGAACTTGTTGACGCGACGACAGCCTTTTTATCTTCTGTGACACTTGTGTTTCTTCTTCGCTTGCCAAGTGTGAACAGCGTGTTTTCGTATTCTGGAAATTAAGTCAGTGAAGTTACTTTCTTTTGCAGTATTATGAAAGTATTTGGTGAGGAAAGCAAATTCAATGAAAACTCACCAACAACAGGATAGTTGGGCTCCAGGAACCTGATGTCCTCGAGCGCGATGCGGCCGGAGTCGCCGTCATCGAACTCGACGGCGACGAGGTGGTCATGGCGAGGGTCGGGGGAGGCCAGCGCCACCGTGCCCGGGTACAAGCAGCGGTACTGCTGCGACCAGTATGCGCAGACCCGCGTGCCCGACCCCAGCTCCGATACTGAGCGAGGACTCACTTCCAGGATCTGAAGGTTTGGGACGTGCGAGTCAGTTGCTGATCAATATAGTTAAAAGAAAAAAGGCAAAGCGGAAACTTTAACATATTAAATAGAGTAAATAGCAGACTAAATATATTGTACTCACAGCATCGCGTAAAGTCTCCTCTCTTGATAAGATATGCGGCTTGTTGCCCCTCTCTCCGTCGAGCGTAATCGCGTACACGTCGGGCGCCTGCACCGCGCTCAGCTTGCCAGCGTAAAACAGGCCCCCCATCGCCGTCAGCACCCTCGGAGACAAGTCTAACTTGTCCTCGGTGAGCGTGCATCTTGAAACGAGTGGCGCTTGAGGAGTCTCCTCCTTCAAGCCTTCGCTTGGTCTCTCTTTAGATTTGAGACTCTTTCGTCTTTTCTTCGCACGACGTCGCTCTTTGTCGCTCTCGCTCGAGGCGCTAGCTCTTCGTATAGCCAGTTCTATTTCGGGCAGGTCATCTCTAGAGTGTTTCCTTACCAGACGATCCACTTTCTCCCTGTTTTTCTGTCGTACCTCGTTCAGACTCTCCATGGAAGAGCTAGCAGATCTATTTAGGGGTCCCTCCGCCTCCTCCTCTTCAGAATACGCTTTAAGTATCGGTTCCGCTTTCAATTTAGGTCGGACTTTGCTAGTTCTGTTCGTTTCGTCTCTAGAGGGCTCTCCCCTAGTGCACAAGATGCCGCCTTTTAGCTTTCCTTTTGCTAACAGGTAGCCGACTAAACTGCTCTTTGATTTCGGTTTCTTTGCGACTATAGTTTCGGTTGAATCTGGGCTGGACACTTTTCTCGGTCTGCCCACTTTGCGTTTCTTCGAAGATCCTCTGTCTGAATTGGGAGAGAGCGCCGGCGTGGATGGTGTGGGCGGAGTCGACAGAGCCGGCAGAGGCGGGGTTAGAGCGTTCAATTGAGCTCTCTTCTCGTCGCACTGTCTCTGCAGCTCCTGCAGACGTTCTCGCATGTCTTTCTCCATGGCGTTAACGAGAGCTTGTGCGGAAGGTACTGCGGGGGAATGCGTGCAAGTCATCGAGCCACACGGACAGGCCGTCACACGTCTCAAACTGGCCTCTAATTCTCCACCACTATTTTTTCCACCCTCTCTTACCTTCTCTCGTTTATGACGACGCATTTTTTCCAATTTATGTCTTAATCTTTCTTCTCTATCCCGGCTCCTCTTTCTTCTTCTTTCACTCGACGAGTCATCGCTGTGTCTATTGTGTTTGTCTTTCTTAACTAATTCCAAGGACCTCTCCACTGCCGGCGGACTCAACAGCGGCTCTGTTTTTATAAACGGCCGTGTCGGCAGCGACAGTGCAGGGGCAGGACTCTCTACAACTTCTTCCATAAATCTCTGTTCTGCCAACGCGCATAAAATATCTAACCCATCCAAAGAAGGCTTAGTTCTTTCACCAACAAGAGGCTCGACGGTCGGGAATTCAAATCTCCTGTGTGGTTCTGCGTCAGTCCTCGGTGGTGATTTAGGTGAAGTTTTGATCATAATATTTAGTTTGGTCGTTGGTCTCGTATCGATGGTTAGCGGCATCTGATCTAAAGCGGGCATGCTAATGCCAGGAGTAGTTCTTTCAAACTGCTCGATGCTATTCGATAAGAGCTCCAGCCCGCTGACGTCGACTAGCGGGCCCGACGGCGGCGGCGGCACTGGCGAGGTAACCGCGGTGTCGATCACCAGGTCGTGGGAACCGCCACTACTCGAGTTGTCCATCGAATCTTCTCTTTCTATCGCATCTATAGCTTTCTCGACCGCCCCTACGACCGTTGACGTCGCCAATGGTTCCGAGGATGATTCCTCCGCGCTGTCTATCGGCGGAGGCTGCAGTTGATGGCTGTGATGTTGAAGTTGCAGAACTGCAGATTCCTCTGGGAAGTGCGCCACTCCGACACAAGCAACTTCTCTTTCGTCCTCGTCCGCATGGTTCGGGGAATCTTCGTCATCATCGATGTGATCCGTCTGATTGGAGGCGTCTTTGTGCGCCGGGCCCTCCGTCGCGTCGGGGGGCGGTGTAGGTGGCGCGGCGGGTGACGTCGCTTGACTCCTACAAGCCTGATCGGGAAACTCTGGCTGGTAATAGAGATGCGTGAGTATGGGCTGCTGGACTGGTTCCGGAGCGAACGTCGGTGGAGGCTTCTCTTGGGGGGGTTCGGGCTCGATCTTTATGAGAGCGTGTGGGGTTATGAGAGGTTGTATGATAGGTTTGCGTTTGTCCACCGTGTGGGCCGGGTGCGGCTGCGGCGGCGGGGCCGGGGCGAGGGTGACCAGTCTCGTCGAGTGCGTGTGGGTGTGTTGTAAGGTGGCAGTGGAAGCGAGAAGTTCTCCGGGAAGCAATTGGAGATGATGGGACGGATGGGGAGCAGGAGGGAGTAGCAGCGGCGTAGGGGGGTAGGGTACGCCGCCCCAGACGACCGTGTGAGGAAGGTCCGGAGGCGCCGGCAGCAGCAGCAGGGCTCCCGAGGTGGGTTCTCGGACCAGCTGGTAGCCGCCCATTGTGGACACGCCGCCGCCTACCGAGCCCACGCCTCCCACGCCCATGCCACCCACCATCATGCTCTCCATTGACACTTGAGCTGAAAAAGAAAGCGTCTGATATTATAATTTCCGTTAGATAGTTCAAATGTTGTGAAACTAAAACTGAAAAATAAAAGTTTACGTGATTTTATTGCATTCACAACTAACCTCACAAGGTAAACTTTTAGTATCAGAATAATAATTAATTACATCCTTATCCCAATCTTATAACAGCGTCGAAACATTTTGAAACTTCACTTCTAGGAAGTACGAAATAAATAAATTTACATTTGCCAGAATCAAACAAAAAAACAAGAAGTATTCAACTACATCATAGTCATATCCTGAACGATAACAACTTGAAAACTGCTTGCATTCGGATGTTGGCAATGGAGATCTCTACACGGAGTTCTAAACTAATTAAAAGCGTACCAAAGTGCGTTGCGTCACCAAAACTAGCGACAAGTGACGTTTAAAAATAATTAATGATTTATTACAATATCCTTAAGAAACGAATTTGCATTCGATTCATATTTAAATAAGGTCTATATTAGCGTCTCGAGTTGCCTTATCCCGGGTCATGTATTCCTCCCTAGTAACGTGGTCTCTGTCCGGGCACATTTGTATGCCGCGCGCTCGCTTCCGGCCGGCGCGCTCCCCGGGAATGCCCACCGGTGGGAATAAACAGATGCGTTTTTGTATAATTCGATTAAATAACCTAATGGGGATCCGCTCACATAGCGAGCGACAAACCGGACTGACCGATGGTAACGAATAACAATTACGTTTAACTAGAAGGCACGATGTCAGTTGAACTTTCGTAATTAATTAATTAGCACCTGCAGTCGGTACATATCAGAACATGTCCACACAAAACGAAGAATTTCGCTTTTTCATTTTCACTTGACCAAGCTCGGGTTCGCGGTTTGTACAAATTAAAATAAAGCCCATGTTACTCCTCGCTAGATGAGCCTTCTATATTAACGTATAATTAAATTTCTTTAAAGTTTCTAAATACTTTTGAAATATTAAAGTCAAAATAAGGGAACCTTACATTTGGTATATTGTACAATATTAACGTGCCTTTACTATTATTAAAACAATTATTTACAAAATAAACGTAAGTTTTAATACAACACCGCAGCAAGCCAACAACGGGGATGTGATTATGCAAAAGGAGGGCAATAGAATAATTTTTAATAAATCAACATTAAACAATTCATCGATAATATTAATTAAGTGAACGATACAAAAACACAATTTGAATACAATTTAAAACGAATACGATAATCGCTTCTAACGAGCGGTTTAACTAACGCACTCGACTGTAATTCCTGACACGTACGTATTTAATGTGACAGAGACAGTTGTGCGTTGTTCTCGTGCGTGAGACAGGGACAGCATGACAGCTAGTTGAATTAAAAAGGCGTCTAAAAGCAAATCGTCGTTTTTAATTCGAGCCGCGAGGAAGTAATTCGAGGGTTTCGTGTGCTCTATCACACAGCCAGCCCTTGCACAGCGAGCCTTTGTTTAATACCATTTATTTATAAAATAGCCCTTTTGCTTCGGCAACGAATATCAGATCATCCTCAACGGGACAGAGCGTCAGCAGTTATAACTTATCAGGCCGTAAAATTTAACGGCTGCATGTCGCGTGAATGAGTTCCTAAGCGCTTGTCGGAGTCGCATTTATGTCGGATTTGCATAGAATCCGGGGTAAGTTGGAGTTGAGACGTCACACGGGGTCTTAAAACTAACGGCGGCAAAATATTGGAATATAAAAACCGAAAGCTGACCGAGATGGAGGGATTTATTGAATTAAGCTCACTAGCAGCTGTACGAACTCGGACGAGGAAGATCTTTTGTCAGCGTCAACATCACAACAAGACAGTGCATTCATCTACACTGACACGTAACTACTTATTGGCAATACCAATTTATGACACAAACCACAAGACCTAAATACAAACTTCCTGCGCGCAAAACATTACAATAAAATATTAACAATTTGCGTGAGTCTCCTAGACAAGTCAAACATATTTAATGAACGCTCAATTACTCACTACTTACAAACAATCTACTAAATCGTGCTTCGTTGCATACTCGAACCGCTACAATTCTTTTTTTTTTTTCAATAGCAACTATCGCGTGAGGTGTCAAATTCATAACCGTAAACGGTTAAGAGCGCGAGTAATCGGTAAAAAAAATATTGCAAAAACTAATTCACAACACTAAAATTGGGGGGCGGAGCCCCTCGCGACCACCTGGGCGCGAACCGCGAGCTCTGATTAGTCCAAAGTTTGAGCGGGCGGGGTTAGTGGGGCGGAGTGTGGTGGGCGGGGCATGTTGAGTAGTGATGCCCACTTGGCCTAAGTTATCGGTAAATGAGTGTTATGATTTTTTTTTATGGTTTATTTTTTTATTTCGGATGATGGATTATTTACGGCAGCGACACGAGACCGCTCGGCGTGTGGGAGCCGCTAGTCCTCGAGCACGTGAAGTTAGAGATGACAGATATGTCGTAGGCGAGCGTCAATAATTAACTATTTCTTAGAGAGATTCAACCGAGTAATTTAATTTGAAGGGATTTATTTTTCAACTACATCCTTTAGACTAGCATTAGTTTGTTTTACCTAAGTTCTTCATGTAAACTAGACTCAATTCAATAAATTCTATTAAACATTGTCCTGCAGGTTGCGCTTGCGTTCCGTTATCAAAATAACTTTCGCGCTGTGAACATTCTTCATCAAATCGACTACGATTGTAATGACGTACATTGCTTCTTCGACACCTTAGACATTTGTGTGACAGACAGACAAGTAGAAGCTGGTAATACAAACAACACCAATACAAGTTTCCGAGACATCCCCTTAGTTACTCCTAAACAAAGTTTACGCTGAGCGCTCCCCGCGCGCTCCCTGTGCCGTTCGTTATAAACCAGGTGAAACTGTAAATGTCTATTCCAGGCAGATTGTGACAAATGACTTATAAAACAAACACTAGACAGATATCACATGTCAATACAGATATGTTGGCCCTCTCACATCATGGGAAACAGCACCGAAAACTGGTTACCTCTGCCTACTCCTTCGGTTAGCAAAGTCGTGAGGTATGTTTTTCAAAAGGGACTTAAGTCTTTGACTATTAAATAATGACTCGTTCTAAAATTAGTGTTCATGATTTTTCCCGATGGCATGGCGTGGCGTTGACAAAATAAAAACATAACATCACAACATTATCTAGTAGAATGCCGGTTTGTTGAGGTGTGAATGTGACAACATTATATCATCTGTCACGCGTAAATAGTTCACTGTCTCTAAAACTGCAGTTCCCCAATCTAACGCTGGTTTTACTATAAATAGATAATTTACAATAAAAGAACGATTGATAAAAATTAATATTGTTCTGTTCTAAGCCTATTTTCTAAGGCTAGATACAAACTGGATACAATTTCGTTCGTGTTGTTTTTTTTTGTTCAAGTGTACATTTTAATGTTGTATTTTTTTTTCAAGTTTCTTTAAATAATTCCTTAAATTAATTTCAAAGAAAATAATATGTTGATAAATGTGTTAGATTTTTCCTACCTTATTTTCTGATGACTGGTGATGGCAATAAATTTATATCGTTAAGCGAAGTTTTAATTTTTTTTTTGTATTGTGTCGTTGATTAATCAGGAAAATTATTTATTTATCTTGTCTACCTATTATTTAACTCGAAAATCTGTAAAGATGTAAACCTAATGCGTCATATTCTATCTCGATTGGGAAATTGACACAGAACAAAGAAATCAGAAACCTGAACTACGCAATAAACTGCCTAAACTAAACTTAACTTATGGCTGAGGAATAAAAAGTTTTTAAAACCACGCAGCCCTTACAGTTTTAAAACTTTTCCAACTTTTACAATTTCTTAGAGCTAATTTCTTCGCTAGGTATTAGTAACTAGCGAACAGCTCAATGATGACTTTGTTCAAACAAACATTAACGTATACGGGTCGGGTATAAAATAATAATCGTCTGCCTACCCCTCTAGCGACCAGGAAATAACTACGAACAGGGAGACGTGTTTCAACAAAGTGTAACACAAAAAACCGTATTCGGCTATGAGTAGACGAGAAGAAGGCCGCGGCGGCGACCAACGACACCTATACCGAGCACATGTGTTGCTCGTTATCACATCCAGACTCTACCATCGCAATACCACAGGCTCCAGGTACATTGGTCGAATCAAGTTTATCCCTATCACCACCGTGTTAAGACCCCTCGTTATTGAATATTAAGTATTTTATGCAGCTCAGATTACATTGGACGTTTTCAAAATGTTTTTAATTTCTAGTGTAATGTGAGATCTCTGGCTGTTCATTTACAAAGGGTTCAGAGGTCGTGTTACGTTGGTTCGTCTACACCGCTATTGATAATCCATCACAAGTAAAACTTGTTTGGCTGCTGAATGATGTTTTTTTTTATCTCGTATAAATGACGCAATTTTTAATTAACTAATAATTATTTTAAAATCAAAGAATAATTCTAAGCAAAAGTCATTATTGTTTTAGATGTTTTTTCTGTCCGTAAAAAATTTACTATTTTATTTACTAATTTTGTGAATTCTTAAAATCATATTCATTATGCTGCGCATAAAAATGTAAGTGACATAACGATTGAAAGAGAAAAAAAAAAAAACAAAATACAAACAAACAAAGGAACGAAAATAAAATTGAGCGCGAGAGTAAGCGAGGAGTTGCAATGCGGGCACCAGAGCGACATGAGCGCGAGGAGGTGCGCGGCGCGGCGGCGGCGGGCGCCGAGCGGCGGCGGCGCGCACTTGGCGCGCAGCTACCAGGCTCACATGCGTCGGGAGGAGCTCACCTGGGTACTGCCAGAGCGGCGCGGCGGGTGCGGGCGCGGGAGCTGGCCACGCCAGCGAGGCGTTGCGATCGTCGCACAACACGTTGGCCACGCCCACCGTCATGGCCGCCTGCGCCGCGTCTGCGGTGTGAGAACAGAATGACGTGGCGCCTGCAATGTGTCGCACGTGTTACACACAACAACTCTCCTACTCCCATCAAGTTATTAGTTCTGGAAATATCAACTATAAATTTCTTTGAAAATCAGGATAAATTAAATAAAATATTAATTTCCAATTCTATTTCAATCTTCCACATAGCTGAGTAAATAAGGAAAATAGATACATTTTTAATATAAGAAAAAAACCTGGTTAACTTTAAAATTAAGGAAACAGTCATTTTACTATTAGTAACATACGCGTGCAGACTATGATAAATAAGTAGTTTAGTGCCAAAGACTTGTTTGGAAAGCTTAAAACAAAATTACTCAATAAAACTCCTTTATAAGTAAAATTTAAAAAAATTGTTAGATCGAACTATTCTCATGAATTACCCATCGCATATGTTGACGCTGCAATGTTAAGGTGCACGTACGTAGTATTTATTGTTTTAAGTTAAACCGTGCTGCAAGTCAAACTGCGAGGCACAGCTATTGTTTCTTTAATAAAATTATGAAATATCACAACATCCCATTTTAAAGTTAATTTGTTTCAAGTCTTGATCTTTCTTATCCTTACAAAGTCAAAAAAGCAGAAAAGCGAGAGGAAATACGACACACATGAAAAACTAATCACTTGGTATGGTATCTTGTAGGAATCGTTTAGAAAACTTTATTCTAAATGTCATGAGTACACTTACAAAGTAGAAACGTAAAGAGATTGAACGGGCCGACAACTGTTAAGTGGGAAGGTAGATGTGAGATGTAAAGAGAGGTAGATATTACCTCTATACAGAACGGTCACACGTCTGACCAAAGACTGACAGAAATAGATCGGTGAAGCTATATTCAAAGGTGTAGGAGAATTACATAGAAAATTGCACTTTTAAAGAATTATTTATGAATTGAACGGATAGCTAGTACCGATATAATAAAATATAGGACGAAATATACAAATGTCAAGTTTTATTTTTTTCAACTCCAATATTTTGGAGCACAGACTAGTCAACTAACGTGTTTGTAGTGTATCCTCCTCATTCAAATCATTTCTCATAAATATATATCTATTATATCTTTATTTAATTTACATTCACATTAATCGTGCAACACGAATTAAACACAAAGAATATCAAGTTACTTGATACCACTAACCATAATGTGATTAAAATCTCTGCCTACCTTACTTCATTGCGAGTGGCATTCTAATTTTAAGTTGTTTAGTTTAAGCTATTTTTTTCACGCCTGTATTCCCCGAAGGGGTAGGCAGAGGTGCAACCAGTGCACCCACATTTCGCCATATGTTTTCCATATTTTTTTTTCTATTTTTCTGTAAGAACTAATTATGTCAATATATTTTATTACAACATTTCAATGTAATGTTTCTCAGTTTATCAATGACGAGGCGACTCTCGGTTGCATTCATTGGCCATTACTCAACTCGCACAACACCGTAACACCGGCCCGGATAATCGCATAATTAGAGTGCCGGGGGCGCAGCGCCGAGCGCCGCACGACCGGGACATAACCGGTTCGAGTTCCGGCGCACTCGTCAGTCGCTGTTCGTGGCCAGGGTAACACCAACGGTCCTTGTTCAACGGTTAAATTGAACGCGCAATGTAGACTCAGCTTTCGTATCGTCACGTCTTATGCGCTCCTAGTACTAGCGCTCGCGTCTCTTTCTATTGATGAGGTAACGCCAACGTAACTAATCCCCCCCCCTCGTCTCTTTTTTTTAACAAAAATATCATGCGGTTTAAAGATTCGTATGAAGAAACTAGGCAATTCTAGATTTTTATTCTTACATTTCATATTTTAGATAATGGTTTTTTGAAGTAATTAATTTTAGGTTCAACAGCCAAGTTTAAAAACTAAAGGCTAACCTGGACCTGGCTACTTTGTGGTCACATCAATAAGCAAATAGTAAAATAATTCTTTACTCAAAACAAATTCCCACAATGATACGTAATAC
>JAABKM020000002.1:384794-398710 GCA_016277805.2 Papilio aristodemus | reverse complement strand
TTTGTTTAATTTAAGTTCTCGTTGTTTTATAAGTTGCATCTCTGTGCAGTTGTGCAAAAGGCATTCCGTTTGGATAATATTATTTGATATGGAGTGATCTCGAGATTGCGGCGCCCTAGGGCCCCGCACAGACCCGGAGTGCGGCGCTCGCTCAAGTAAAACATACTGACAGATATTAGACATCGACCACACTTTACTATATATACAATAAAACACCAATTCTTGGGCAAAGTCTTCAGTCTGAACTCGATCACATGTGTGTTAACCCAATGTAAACGCTCAGACTAAGGCATTTGCCCAGCGATGGGCCACAAGTATCCGCATTCAATCTTAATATTAATAGAGCGGTTCGAGACGTATTATATTATTCCTTGGTCTGATATCTAAGTCTCGCTGGCGGCGGGCGGCTGCTTGGTGAGATCCAGGTCGTGGCCGACGCTCGCCTGAGTCTTGAGTTTCGGCTTCTCGTTGGCGGCCTTGTGATCATTATGGCCGTTGTGGCCAGTCTTGTGGTCGACGTGGGCAGTTTTGTGGTCGCCGTGGCCGGTCTTGTGGTCGCCGTGGCCGTGTCTACTCTCGGCGACACCGTTGTGATGTGTGCCCTGTTCGGAGCCGCTGTCGTCCTCCTCGTATCTACGTTTGTACCAGTGTATGCCGAGACATCTGAAAAATGTTAACGAAATTTTGCAAAATCGTACTCGTTAACCGATGTACACAATTGTTTAGATTGTTTGTTCTTAAATAAACATAAAACTATTGTTATAGCAATTCTAATGCTAATTATAATGTCAATGATATATACGTTTATTAAAACATTAGAATAGTTTAAACCGTTTGCTATTAGACCTAATGACGCAAGACGTAGCTACAGATCTGCGGAGTTCATTTTGTCAGTAAAGCGAGCGAGCCAGAGCGAGCGCGGCGAGTTACAAACAAACAAAAACGACTGACGCGTGACACGGAAGCTTTGTTATTGCTAACGTTTCAGCGAAATTCACATGTAAATCAATTGGAAATCGGTGGAAGTCTTATGATTTTGTATTATGTTTGATTTAGTATGTGTAGATCCAACAAGGTTCACGTTGCTATTCTGACAGCCAGCTATACCGACGCGACCAACCAGAAATACATTAAGCTTATAGATAATCCCTCAAAATAATCTATCTAGTCTAAGTACGTAATATATTAAATATAAACTGGAATAGAAAATTGAATCTAAAAATGAACAGTTTGCATCAACATCAGATAAAATCATATTTAATAATAATTAACGGTTATTTATATTTATATAGGGTTCAAAAGAAAAAAAGCCTTAATGTTTACGCTCAGCTGGCTGAGTGGGGCGCGGGCGGGCGTCAATGACGTAGGACGTCTTTAAATATATAACCTACATTATAATTTTTAAACAAAACAAAGAAACGAATGAAAAAAAAACGACCAGGCAAAGTTATATTACAAAAGTGAATAGCTAGGATATTTCCAAACAGAATCCGTAATCTCTACCCACCCCTCAGATTCACGGGTAATTGTGCTGTATTAATGTGTTTGTTACCGTAGCAAGGAGAGCGATATGGCGAGGCCGAGCATGGTGCCGCCGGTGCCCATAAGGGAGTAGCGGTGCTGCGCAGCCTCCGCGCGCGGCGACAGCTGCACCAGCCCCACCACTAAGAACACGATGCCCAGCAGCGAGAAGCACACCACGCCGTACAGCGCCGCCAGCTGGCGAACGAGACAAACAGCAATACAGGGTGGTTTTATCGAATGGGCCAAGTCCAAAACTATGAAGAATACCGCAAAGTAGTTAAAGAAGTCTCAGGCCCGGTTTTGAACACAAGAAACACAAACGTCCATAATTATTCGTAACATTAACTGCGATAGCATCTAAAGTACTACGTTATTTTCTTGATAAAGCCTTACATGTTGGTCTGTAATACCTTGAGTATCTTGTATAGCTCAGCGCGCACGCAGGGCCCGCCGAGTTCGGCGTCGTCGTCGCGGCCGGGCAGCGTGGAGGCGCGCCGGCCGGCCCGCTTCTCCGCGCGGCGCCGCTCGTGCCGCACCGCCACCGCGGGCATCGCGCCGATCATCTTCGCTGTAACGATCACACGCTTCGTCCGTAACGCAACAACACATCACGTCCTCCTACAAAATTCCCTCACTAAAAACTATCCTTCGGCCGAGGTTATTTTCACGTAGATCGTGATGTGTAATTATCAAGACAAAAATGAAAGTTTAGTCGCAACTACGTTCGTATTAAACCTAATTCTTGTAATAAACGTAACAGATTGTTAGTTTCACAAAGTTTACTTTATGCTCTTCCAAAGGGAAATCCCTGGTCACCTACACATGGTCACGGGAGACTGACACTTCTGACATCTCGCTGCCAAATTTGCTGGCGAAATAAATACGTCTTAATGACGAGGAAACTTATTATTACCACTATAAAAATAATCACTTTCCGGCATATTATTCCCTCTTTGTTTATGCTAACCGTCTTTGTGGCATTATATAAGAAAAAATCTAATATTCATTTAAAAACGTAGATTGTTGTCTAGGACGAATTTATGACAAAAAAAGGATAACTTTGTATTCAAAAAAGAAATATGAAAAGCGCGCCAGAGCGACGGCTCCCGTGGGATCGCCGGCGTCTCTTTACGACGGAGGAATAGATTTACATTTAAAATGCTTGCTTTTGTTTATAAATTTATTACGTAATCACTCTTGTAAAGAGATGCGTTACAAATTATGAGTGAATCTCTCGTACTAAAGAGGTTTGCATTTTAAATAGAAGAATTAACTTTTGCACTAGACAAGCGTTATTATGTTCATTCCGTAATAAATCTAGAATGTTTTCTTATATTTCTTTTGTTTTTCATTAAGTTCTTTCATTAAGTTAATGATGAAATGATGAAATGATCAGCATTCGGTTAATAAGGCCAGCAGTGTCTGTCACCTTAAACTTGTCTAATATCAAATATGGGGTACCTACTTGCTACAATAATTATATATTGCATCTGGTAGTATTCGCAAAAAAATCATTCCGATGAGGAAGACTGTTCTAATCGGCCAATACGCGAGGTAACAGGAAGAAATAAGTGTAATATGTGTACTCACATCGCTGATTATCTCTTGGCTGCAATAAAGACTGGAGCATATCTGCAAATAAAAACAATCTCATTTTATATGCTTCTAGTGAAAAACTGTAAAGAAATATATAGTACATAAATTATATTGAACAAATTTCATTACCTTGTTAACTTTTCTTCTAGACAAAGAAAATGACATTAACTCGAAATATCGAAATCGGTTAAGGATCTTGCAAAACTCATGTTATACATACATGTCATAATGAAGTGACAAGCTGTAGTGATGTTTTGAATTAAAGTTTTAATAATGAACTGGTTATTTTTAATTTCCATTTTTTAGAGACCGTTTTCGTGTGGAATGTCGGATATGGTTCAAAACATTAATGATTAGTAATAAACCCTCCAACTCATTCATTTTTATTTAAAAAAAGTTATTAAAATATTTAATTTAAACTATAATTGATAATAAAAGGAGACAAAATTTGTTTGTTCCAGATCCAGAACAGTTCTAGAAATTGATATAATGAAGTCGGTTAATAGGATAACATACGTTAAAAAAATTATTGTATTCCTTATATTTCTAAACATACAATTGGAACATCTAAACAGCGAGTCAATATACAGACGTGTTTATTACTAGTATATGAAGACATAAACAAAACTTACTTCACACGAAGCCAATACGAAGATAAACGAACCGAGCAAGGGTTCCATTTCTTATTTATATTGCTTTAATGTTTTTAATTTAATGAATTAAATTATTACTGTGTACGAAATGAGAAATGTTTATAAAACGAGAGAAGTGTAGGCCATATTTGTTTATACATTTTGCTCCGATTTCGAAAACGCGTAACAAATAGGTGAAATAGACGAATATAGATTCTAGGATTTGTGAATAATATACGACTTAATGTTCAAGAGCGATTTTAACTTATACTCTAAAATGTTTATGTATATTATAGTTCGTTTCAAATTATACTCAGCTTGTGAATTTAAAATTCTTGAGACATTTTAGGCAATAGTTTGCATTCTAGGCACGGGTATATTCCGGCACGTTTCGAAATGCAAATATTTGCCGACGCCACGTTCCCCGATCGACAATATCCGCTCAAATTGAACTCTGAGCGGAATGTCATATCGCTGGCTAAGGTACTGAGACACGAAATTAAAAAGTCCCCGCCGCATACTAACATTCCCTCACTAGTTACGAAAAAATGTTGCATTTAAATATTAAATGTAGTTTTACGTTGTACAGGTGACACTATATCGTGAAAATTGTACTGCGTTTTGGTGTGAAAAGTGCCACGGACGAGCAAAATAAAAATTACATGTATAAAAATATTAAATCACAGATGACATCTTAATATGTCAAGAGTGTAATGTATCATCAGGCCGTATTTCAATTAATTTGTTTTTGTCGCTGTACCATCCTGTCAGTTGAGTAAATAAGGGAGTAATTATTTGTTTCTACCTGCCTATCGGAGACAAAAAGACAAAGACTAAAAAATATAGCCACGAAGATTGTTTTTTAAATAAATTAAACGTTGAATTAAATTGAGCTTACTAAAAGAAAGATATAAATTTAATAGTAATAACTAACTATTATATTGAAATATTTAGCAATACTAAGCTTATTAGTGATCACATGCGTGTCGTTGGCTTACTGAATCTAATATTTATCAGTTGCTTTGACAGGAAATATAGGCCTTTACCATAATATTTTTTGCTCCGGGAATACCGGGACCACTGATATATGATTTACAAAAGTATTGCTGTTCTTTATTCATTTTTTGAGGAAATAGTTGTTATCGCATTTTTTTTATTTAGCTAGGTTATGCTCCACAGTATATTAATTTAAGCTAACCAAACAGTATTAAAATTTCTTCAAATACAATAATTTCGGAATCTCACAATCTCAAGCCTGTGAAAAGGTAGGCACGAGTGCAACTAGTGTGCACCCACTTTTCACCGTTATGTGTCCATAATGTGATGCGTGTTGAAAAGGTAATAGAGTTAGTTGCGGAATTAATACATACGTTATTAGTGGCAGTAGTCGTAGAGAAAGGAATAAGGCGTTTTTTTTAAAGGTGTCCTTTCTTGTACTATAAATCAGCACTTATAATTAATGCCGTCGTCAGTTGTCACGGAAAGTAATCATTTTACATATGTTAGATATTCGAGTACCTATATGTTTCAAAATATATTAATTTTGAAACATTTATATAAATTAATTAAGAAAAAACCAGTTTAAAGCACTCTTTAAAGTAGTATACCATACAATATTTCGGTTTAAATGTTAACAGCGTCCACAAAGTCTGGCGCGGCGCCAAATCAGAGTGCCACCACTCGCTACACAGAGGTCGTGAAATGTGAAGCCTCGCAACTTACTCTTAGCTTTTTTAACATCGGCAACTTTTTGTTTGGTTTCCGTAATATTCGAAAATTTTTCTTGCAAATGCAACGTCGGTTAACACACCAAACAGCCTTTCTATTCTAATTCAGCTAACGCAAAAATGTCTTGAAATCCTCTCAATTGATTCACAATTGTAAACTAGGCTACTAGTGTCGTAGTAATTTGCCAGTGGTATTTCACAATAAAACAGATTAATGACCTACACAAGAATGGAGGGGAATCAGAAGAAGTTTTCTTAATTAAAGAGCTTCCATCTCTAGACATGTGGAACGTAGAACAAATCTTTCTACTTTAGTCGTATGTCAGGATCAACGACAAATGGTTTTCAATTTCTTCCTACACGCTACCATCGCGGCTGAATTTTGTTTTTGTATTCAAACTTCTAGCAATGTATCCGTCTTACCAATACAATTTGATTGTGATTTCGGTATTAACATATCGTCAGGTCGAACAAATGATAAGAAATAAAAAATCTTTGAATTATTTATAGTTTACTATAATATTAAGTGTAATAAATTGAGTAAAAACAAAGACATGATTAGACTATAGTTGTATTTAATGCAAAGTGAATGTTGCGTTTGTAAAAGTCGGCATAAGCTCGCTCTTTATTATTTATATCCATCCTGTTTGAAATATTCCTCAGCGCTGATGATATTTTTCGTATCATGAGTTAATATAGAGCTTGTAATGTAGTAATATTGTTTATAAACGAAACCGAATGAATCAACTTCTTTACCGCCAGTTGTTGCCGGTTTCCCTCATAAATTCATTATAAAATTTTCTTACGCAAACATTTATTATTATTAAACGAAACATTCACGCCGTGCTCGAGATGTAGACGATACAAAAAGATATAGTTAAACTCGTGCTCACAGATTATGTTTGTGTCCGCATTTAATCAAACAAAATATCTATTGGAGTGTCGTGTTCACCGCACATTACGAGGTAATATACCTCTTAGTTACCAAGAATTATGGAGAAAAGATTATCTTATAATAGACAATTTGTTTGATTGACAAAGAATTTGTTGAAATATGACAATATGTTGTATTGGAAGCAGTTCTACGATATTTCTTTTAACGTTTTTAATATATATTGGCGACAGGCTATAGACTATAAGTATAATATTGTATAGAAATAGAATGCCTTATTAAAATTTCCATCTGAATAGCTTAATTTTTTTTCTTTTAATAATCTTCACAACAACAATTTGTCGATAATATTTTAATGTATTCAATTATTATTTTAAAAACCGTAGAACTGCTTTTTACAATAATAGTTAAAAGCTTTTAGCATTTCACTTGTATAAAGTATTTGAAAATTGCGCAAAAGCGTTTATAAAAACTTTGACGACATCGAAACTGCATAAAAAAATCACAACAAACATGTTTGAGCTTTCCACAACATCAAAACTGTAATTAAAAATATTGAAAGAAATAACTCTACGGACAATACTTTAGTAACGTGTATAATTATGTAAAATCACAAGAATAGGAGTCACACTGACAGTGCGCCGCGCTCCACATAGAATATTCAGAGTAAAGCCAACAGCTTGAAGCGTGCTCTAGGCGATAAATAATCGGTATTATCTGCTGATATTGCACAATCAATAACAACTTTATTGAATTATAATAAATTTGTTTAATAAATTTCTCAGTTTTAATTTTGTTATAGGAACTTGACAGAATATAGAAAACCTTTATTAGATTAATTTGTAAGGATTTTTATTGACTGTTACAAGTATAGTATGTTACCAATCGTGCAATATCGTTTTAAATTTAAACGTTATTATAAACATTTTCTCTAATAAATATCATCTTTATCATTAGCCAAAAGACGTCCGCTGTGGGACTTCGACTAGATTATGTATCTTGGGAGGCCTACCCGCGTTGCATAACAACGTGGCCGTCGTCTCGGAACATTTCAGCGTCATCGATCTAGCTCTAATAAATATATAAAAGGTGATAAAGTTATAAATAGCTGTGGAATGCGTAGTTTATGTACAAGTGATTCTTAACTATCGAATATATTAAATTGAATCTTATCATACTATCAAAAATATCTAGATATAAAAGTATAGGCACGAGAAATTTCATAATTAATATATAATACGTGCAATAACTATGTATACCGCTATAGGTTACAGGAGTGCAGGAGATCTCTTATAGTACCACGTCGGCCACAGTCACACCAAACGGATTATTAGCTGCCGAATGTGAACACGCTCATTGCAAGCCTCAATGTAAATTCTGCATTTGTCGTCAGCTTCTAGGTAATAGTGTAACATAAGTTGCGTAACTTCCACAGTCGGCTGATAATATTATGTTTGGTGTGGACGCAGCCTTAGGTACATAGCAATAGGCCGAGCAACTAATTGCCTGTATACTTCTGTTAAATCTATATTTGTATTTAGAATGAGGATATAGATTGTTTGTCGAATTTGAATTTTCAATTAAATTGTATAGAGGGGAAAAGAAGTATCATTCATATTTGAATAGTGTTTTGACCTCCCAATTAGTTGCCCGTCGCTACTCACAAGAGACTAACATTACAAACGCTAACGACCCGCCGAGTGGCGCTCTCCTGGTATGGCACATTGGAAAACATTCCCTTCATCTTAACTTAACTTTATTTCAAAATCGTTCTGTGATCAGCTTTTATAAATTTAAGATACATTTCAATACTTAATTTTATTACAAAACTATTAAATTACGTGTTTATAAAAACGATTAAAATTGTGCTTTAAAAGTACATAAATATTTAACTATGAATATAACTATTTTTTTAAATTGAAAAAAAATATAAAGAAATGCTAAAACGGATGACAATAAAAATATCATTATAAGATAAAAATTTTGTAATATTAGAATTAATATTTCAAATAACAACAACTCCTGGAAGTTGACATAAAAGATATTTTTGTTCTAAATACACATTTAGTAATTATCAAGATAAATTATATTAAATAAAATACACAAGGAAAGCACCGTAAACTTTCCTTCGCCGACCATGTTTCAAGAGACACAGGTTTCTCTATCTTAAGAATATTGACACACAAGCTAGCTGGTACTAGACACACAGACAGGCAATAGATATGATAATTTACATGTGTTAGAAAAATATTTCTTTAAGTATTTAGTCTACTTTAAGTTGGAGGAGTACTTTGATGCGTAAATTAAAAATAAAAATCGAATGTATTGATTAAACTGAATTTGTGTACCATACGTACATACATATAATATTCACGTACATATGTTTATATAAAATGTGTTGTGTTGACGACTTACTATGTAAATGAGATGTTATAACATATACCTCTGTTATGTTTCATCAAATATGGAGAAGTTAAAAAGATAAAAAATTGTTTATTTATTCAACTATATTTGACATCTGTATATTTTTCTAACACATTAAATATTTTAATTCATTTTACATAATATAATAGAATTTGTGTACTTATATCAAGAAAAAGTTTTCATTTTTTTTTCTTAAATAAATTGAAAATATTTTCTTGAATTATATTGTGCAGTTATATACTAAGTTATATAAATAAGATAAAAGTTTTAAGGCATTTTACAAACAGCCTTAGCGCTAGTGATAATAGCTTGATGGTTTGGTGAATGTTAGACCTCATCATCTGTTCAACTCATCACCGTCTCCAAAAAAAAAATTTTTTTTTACTATATAATGGAATAGAAAATTATGAATGTTGTTTAGCGAACACGCAAGACTTACAAATAATAAAGATGTCGCAATAATATTATTTATAAAGATACATACATAGAACATCATTACACAACCTGACATTAATTTAAACAGAGCAATGTTTGTTTGAAATGCAACAAATAGCATTTAAGATTTTATAAAATACTGTTATTTTTTACGGAAATGTTTACCATTCCTAAAATTTGTGTTTTCCCTTCGATCGCCACACGATCAAACATGTAAATTAAGATTTGGAATATAGTGATAGAAATAAATAACTTTAACGCATATTCACAGCCCATATTGTTGAGAATGAGATCACTGGAGAATTGTACAGTCTTATTCAAAAAAATCTAAGATTCTATTAATTAATTTACAAGTGTTATGAAGTCAAAAATATTAATAAAATATTTTGTGTTGGATTGAAGAAAAAGTTTTTGCACGATTTAGAAATAAATATAAAATTTGCAAAATTTCAAACAAAACGTATTTTAAGTATTTTAACAATAGTCAGTCTCAAGCGAAAGATATTCAGAGTGAACCAATTAAAATACATACATAACATGTATTAATTTTAGAAATATAAATAGTGCTCGTTTGAAAGACAATCCTTGTCTGACATCACACTAAACTAAATTAATATTGAATATAGACAGATTGTTTTTAACGGTTAATTAGTCAGTACAAAGGGCTATTACATCAAAAACTTACGGCTAAAATCTACTTAGTTTTGGTCCGTGAGTTAAAATATTAGAATAGAAACGCGACCAAAATATAAATGTACTAAAGAAGCTTTGAACTCGCGCTAATATACTACGTAATTAATTTCAGAGCGAAATCAAGAAAAACTATAATTCTCGTAAGACTACAATTTGTACGATTCATTCGTGAACAGTAAGCCCGGTGTTAAAAATGGTTTTAGCTTTACTGTATTCACACTCACTTTATAATTTATTCTACAAGTGGACACTAACAGGTAACGCCTCATTCGAACCGAAAGTGTAAAAATTAAGTAGGCTACAGCGATCGTGCATGAAAACTTTAAACAACCGATAAAGCTAATCGTTTACATCCGCGACATGACCATGTAGCGGCCGTCGGCGAGCAGCTCGCGCGTGTCCGAGGGCGACCCAGGGCTGAGGCTGGCGGCCGCCGACGCCTGCGAGTACGTGTCCCTGTTGAACCCGCCCAGCCGCCTCTCCGCCTCCGACGCGACCGACGCCTCCTCCTCCGCGATCTGCTCGAGCGGCAGCTCGCGCAGAGCATCGCCGTTCGCTGCCAATGCGTTCACGAACCCGTGCGCACGGTCGGCCGGCGGCTCCACGTACGTCTCCGTCACCGTGTCCGGCAGCACCTCGGTTGCCCGCGCGCGCCTCGCGTTCTTCGTGTGCATGCCGCCCGTCTCGGCGTCCCTCTCCAGCCTATGCCCCGACCGTGACCGGGTGAGCTGCCTCTGGACGTAGTCCTCGAGCGCCTCCTCCTCGCTCTTCGTCAAGTACTTATGCAGCGCGATCAGGAAGATGCCGATGCCGAGCGCGAAGAGTCCGGAACAGACGAGCTCGTTAAACCAGCTGACGGAGCCGATGCTGCTCCAGGCGGTGACGTCGTCGGGCAGCCAGCCGGACGCGACGAGAAACACTCCTAGGACGAGGAAGACGACTCCGAGGTGGAGCATGCCCACGGAGGAGACGACCTCATTATCGGTGGTGCCGGGCTTGCGGCGGCGGCGGCGCTCGAGGCTGCCGGTGGAGCAGTGCGGCGAGGTGAGGCCGGACTCGGTGGACTGCAGCGAGTAGCGGCGTTCGCGGGCGCGTTGCTGCTCGGCGCGACGCCGGCGCTCGCGGCGGATGGCCAGCGCGGAGTGCAGGCCGACCGCGTGCATCCTGCAAGCAGCACGGGCACGGGTTAGCTGGTCGCAGGCGCGGCGGCGCCGGGCCCGCGCGCCGCCGCCCGTGCCCGTGCCCTGCCGCCGCGCTCAACGCACAACTCAGTTCATAACCAGAAAAATACTTGCGGCTATTAAGAAATGTATCGATTTTACTATGGACCTGACATTAAGCGCCAGTGATTTTCTAAAAAAAAAAACAATTTCACTGCACGTTACTTTTCTACTCATTAGATTGTTACTAGTTTGCTGCTACTGATTTATATTTGAAATCATTTTGAAAACGTGTCAAACATTTTGAAATATTTAAAAAATTAATTAGAAAAACTTCGCAGCCAGGTTGTCAAGAAAATATCAACAATGAAAATATTAGTAGAAGTTTAACATATATTTAGATGCAGTAAGGCAGTGTTTACTGAAGGTATTTTTCTGTTTATCTCACGACACATTGTGATTACTGACGTTTGACTTAATATGTCTATGATGTAACTTTTATACTGATTACATTTTTTTTACACTAAAACTCAATATTTTTTAACAAAATGTTGATGTATATTTATAATATAATTATTTCGGAAATCGTGATATTTTGGAAGTAAATGTAGGTAACTTAGAATATACATCTGCTAAGCTATAATGTTTTGATGCTGAGGCAGAAAAAGCAGGAAAATAAGCTAATGTCAGTCAAAAACATAGATTGATCTGATGATGAAATAATGCGAGCCTTCGCTATTAGAGGCTCCAATAGGGTCAGAGGTCTATATGCTGGCCGCAGGCTACATCTAGAAGATTACATTGAGTTTAGTGCATTGAAACTAAGCGAAAAATATCTAAATTTTATTTAATAAATGTATGGATATGTGATTTAATTTAAAACGATCCAATTAAAAACGTTATGTTAACATAAAACACTGCTCATATGTTTTTTGTATTTAAATAATGATAAAAAAGGAAGATAAACTCATAAAAATATCATTATTCTAAACGAATGTCACTTATTAGAACAGGGTTTTGATTGACGCATACATGTCGCGATGATTCCACGGATGAAGGAATTTAAACTACGTACGTTTAAATAATATTCGAAGTATTTCTCTATCTAGGAGACGGACAAATTAAATTTCCTTATAATTTTCAAATCGCGATGTCCTAGTACTATGAATAGACAGGCGGGAAATAAAGTTGTACACTGCTGTGGACGTATGATATTTACTTGACACAAATGTAAAACTTCGCATAATAACCCTCGATGTAGGTTAAACAATGTTGATCGTAAAACAGTTCAGTATTGTGTGCACATGTAGGTACTATAATTAAATATAACTCATTTATTTTTAGTCAGAACGTTGTTTTGTCTCAGACTATAATTATTTTAGCAGTAAAAAAATAAATTTCTAATGTACTATGAAATATATGTAGATAAATCCGTAAAACGGTTTTACTTTTAACTTTCAGTTAGAGCAGTACATCTTTTATATATATTTTTAGAACTTATAAACCTAAATATTTGTCAACAGAAAGTAATTAAATTGGAATCCAGATGCGCTTAGCTAAGCTAAATCGACAGTGGTCTAAATTGAACCAAATATTTGTCGACAGGTCGTTACAATGCATTCCTATTGTATGTATGTATGTATGTTTAAGTTCAGTTTTGTCGACTATAACTTTCCACGACGAGAATCTAAAGAACTGTATTAACACTTAGACATTTATCGAATAACTGTAAGAGTGAGACATTTTTATTTTCTATATACTGTCTCATTCATATTATAATATAGTAGTATGTAACGCGTTCAGGACAACTTAAAAATATATTTAAATCTTTGAAAAGGATTCCTTTCAGGAATTTTAGCAGTTGTCTGTGAAATGCAAACTGCACAGACTATGCAGTGCTGAAGACAGTTGTCATCGGTAGCGGGCATGTCGATAGCATCTCATTTAAAATATCGAAGCGTGTTCAATTGGACTGACGCCAATACAACACAGTAGAGCGCAGCGCCACATCTGGTGGCCGCACCTGGCTATTGTAAATAAGGAAATATTTTATCTCCTTGTGTGCATCGTTTATCTGAGATTAGGTACTTATTGCATTAAAAAAAAATATTTTATAACTTTATTTACATGTTTTAATACTATAAAGTTTTGAGTAAAATACTATAACAAATGTTTTGATCAATGAAATATGTTTTCATTGATAAAAATGTTTGTGGTTTAAATAAATTGTGCCACCGTGTCAATTTACCACAAAAACGGAGATTGAAAACCGAATTTACAGAATAGGGGGACGAAGAGGAAGAGGGCAGTGACGCGATCGATCAAAAACGTCTTGTGTTTGTATTTTTTTGTTCAATATCGGCTACACGCCAGAAAACGCTGTTTGCTGTAGTCAATGTTGATTTAGTGACAGTAATTACTTAACATCGTCCATTAAATGTAGCTGGCACAATGATGTGTTTTGTTTCTGTCACTACCGTGTGTGTGTGAGAACACATTCTCGAAGTCGTCCATGGTACACCTTAAAGAAAAATGTTTGTAAGTCGTTCATTTTATTGAGCAATAAAATCATCTTCAGAGCGGTGAAGGAGGCCAACAAACGTATCGAGTCACGCGCCCCACATACACGAGACGGGGCTATTGGGACATACTATACGGTTAATCTTTTATTATCGAAACGTGGATATAGTCTCCGGTGAAAAGGTGCCTCGGTTATTCAACAATATAAATATCGTTTGGAAGAGAACAGGCCTCGGCCGCTTCTGGCTCTGCTCCAATATCGTCCACGCTACTTGACATTTCAAAAGTCAAAAGATGCTTAGTGTAAAGTTTA